>VZDJ01000594.1:15332073-15425030 GCA_008694505.1 Cyanoderma ruficeps
TTTTTTTTTTTTTTTTTCCTGATTCTGCCTGCAGAGCAACCTCTGTCTGAAAAGCTGTTCCCAGGGTAAATAAGGAAATGCATGAAAAAAATCTGGGGGAGTTACCAAGTCTGATCTTATCTTTTGTGTCGCTATGTTTTAAGGCACTGAAGTTGTAGAGAAGAAAACACTTGAGAACCAAATTGAAACATTGTTCTTCTCCCCTTGACATATAACACACATAGATGTGTTTGGGGATTTTTACATGACAATTTGCTGGGTGTTTATACTCGATTCTAGTTGTAGAGTGTAACAAGATCACTGAAATAACTTTTTTTTTTTGTATTTTATCAAGCATAAATTCAAATACATGAGAAAGAGCTTTCAAGAGTTTCATTAAACTGCTGCAGCAACTGTCTGAATTAAATTTATTTTTACACAAGGAAGTATATTTCACTGCAGTATTTGTAAAATAAACTAATGGCCCATTGAAAAGATTGTATCTTACATATTTTAAACAGTACTCCTCCTACTCTCCTAATTTCCACTTGGCTCAAAACAAATGTAAAAAAATTGAACTAAACCAGGGAAATGGTTGACCAAGTTACTTCAGGTTCAGGGAAGAATAAATGGGTGAGGGAAAGAGAAAATAACCTCTGTGACCAAAAATAATCCACCAATGCTGAAGTCTGGGATAAGTAAGTATTCAATATTTTTCTAAATGTCACCCAAGTGACCCTTACTGGGTAGTTTAACCACTAATATGATCAGTCCAGAATTTAAGTTTTGCAATTAAGGCAAGATAATATTGAGACCATGGGGGGAGTACCTATAATCCTGCTAGGGAAAAATGGGTGATAGGGAAGAAGGAACAGTAATGTTGGAGCAAGAAACATATAGAGGAAATTTTAGAAAGAGCAACACAGTTTCAAAGTGCAATGTATGCACGTTTGACAGGAAAGCAATGACAAGCAGAGGAATAGCTCTTCTGCCACTTCATTTATGGAAAGCCACTTGCTGTAAAGTAGTTGGGATCTGAAAGGTGAAGTTTGCTACACGTAGATACCAAAAAGCTGTTTGCAAGGAAACAGTATGGCACAACAGCCTGGAACCAATCTTCTCACGCCCACCCTGAAGTGCTATTTACAAGCAATTCACCCACTGCAATATGGTTATTTGAATGCAACAGAGGACATAGGAAATGTGTATTTTGCCAGAGAAAAGTGACTTTGCCAGGTCCCATTAAAAATCTGTTAATAGTACAGAAGGCAGGTCAGAGCAGCCCTCTGAACTGAGTGAAAATAATCTAAACTCTGAGAACAATCCAGCCAGCTGGCCCAACATTGTTCCAAGAAGTCGTAGTAACCATTGGTGCTGGCACAGCTCAGATCATTCATTAACACTCCTGGTATCTCAGCTGACTTTATCATAGACCAAGTTCTTGGGAAGCTGGACTGTGACACAAGACAGCTGTTACTCAGGATAAAGCTGCTACATGGGCTGAATTCATCAGTCTTAAACAGGACAGGAAAAGACAAACTTTTTCATGGAACCATATACAGATGAGAGAGGAAAACACTGCAGACAATGTATATGAGTACCAAAATTACCAGCTGTTACTGAGAAAATGCATTTGGTTAACTTGCTGTCCACTAACTTTTGGAAATAAAGTTAGATTTTGTATTCCTGAGTTTCATTGTGTTTATACAGCCACAAATTGTGGCATATCTCGCAGGGTCTCTGTCTTGAGCTGATTATTATTGACACTTGTGTTGAAAAAGGAAATTGTCATGCCTGTTCATTAAAATGTTCTCAGTGACACTAGCAAAGACCACTGGCAGTTATGCCAGTTGTTAAATGTAAAATTATTCACCCATTTTTCAGTCATTTATTAAGGTTCTATGATCAAGAGAAGAGGGAGGAAAAAAGAGAGGGTAAATTTATGAAAGCACATAGATTTAAGGAAAGATCTTGACTTCACATTGCTAGAAAGAGAAGTTTGATGCATGCAAACCTACTGCTGGATAATCAGGAAATATTAATACTTGGTTAAGGGAGAAGATTTTTTTAGAGTATAAATACTTTGGCTATATTATTCCATCTGGTTAAGAGGAGTCAGATAATATAAAAAAGTCAAGGTAATGTAAAAGATTAACCGAGGTTCTTGGAAGGCAAGTATCAAGCAGTTTAATACATGTGCTACAGTTACAACTCTTTATGCTTCTGGATGCTTTTACAAAGTTTGTCCTGAGGCCCTTTCCACATGAGTTCAAATATGCTAAAAGGTGTCTGACTTTTTCTTCCTATTTTTGTATATGCAACTTCACCATCACATAGAGGGCTGATGAGCTGAACCCTGTACTACTGTTATACAGTCCTACAATTTTTGGATTGTTCTTTGACTTTAAGAGACAATCTCCCAAAATATCAGGAAAATAGAAATGTGCTTTATTTTTAATTTCTTCTCAGCTAATCCTTGTGCTTGGCTATGCCCAACCATATCCTGAAGTAAAAGCTGAGAAAAGCATTCCTGTACTAGAGAAACCATGTTCCTTAACATAGACAGAAATGGCTTGTAACAATGATTTAGATACTTCTTAAATACCCAGGCATAGAAATACTGGCAACATTGCTGTATTATGAAACATACAGTTAGGTAGTAATCTGCTTTTCATATGATTTTTTATGTGGCACAGAAACAGTAATCCTCTGGCTGTAATAGAGTATTTGGTGTCTGTTATGCTTGATGTTGCATAATGTGAAAGGGAAAATATAAAAGGTCAGAATATGGCCAAGATTAAGGTGTATGAAAATAATGTTTCAGAGTCTAGACGTAAAAAAGAATGAAAATGAGCTGGAGTATCTAAGCTGGCAAATGAGGAAAACATGAGTAAAAGAAAGTCTTATTCAACTTATTCAATAAGTTGACTGAATTAAATCCTGCTTGAGAGTTAGAGTTAGTTATATTCCCTTCCTGTTAGTGCTGTTGTTGATGATGGTGCCACAGATGAGGAGTTATGTGGCAATATCCTTATGAGATGACAGAGAACCCTCCAAACATGCCTGTCACGATACATCAATAACTCAGTAACATGAAATTTCTAACTTGCCACTTTCCCAGACATGACGTTTTATTTCAAATCATTCTGCTTATTTGTTTTGGTTTTTGGTTTTGATGTTGGGTTTTGTCGGTTTGCTGTTTTTTCGTTAGGTTAGGGTTTTTTCCTTTCCAGATATCTGACATTTTGACTAAGTTCTAAAAAAAAAAGTCAGTGTCATAAATAACATCTGGATGAGGATTATCTGGCACTCCAGTCAGCAAGGAGGAGCAAAAAAGTGACTAAGCAAATAACTGCTCTTTTAATCTTGTGTGCGCCCTGCTGTTCACGGCTGAGTGGCTCTACCCCATTTCCCCACGTCATTATAATTCACCATCAGCTGTCCTTAACTTATCCTGTGCTGCACGCCAGTAATGGCAGCTGATGGCAGCTCTGTCTGGGACTCCAGTTGTGTTCAATCGCTGTGCTGCATTTTGTTTTACTAATGGATTTTCTTCCTGCTAAATACGTCTGTGGCTTTAAATGTGGAAGTTCCAGAGAAACTGTGTATAGAAAAGGCTTTTATTGTGGTTTGTGCTTGCTAGCCAGTCACGCATTCCCTGTAACAGATTCTCACCAGTGCCCTCTTCTCTGGCTGTTTTTCAGACAGAGTCAGTTTCATATCTGAGTTTCCTCATTGTATTTATTTTATTTTTGGTACTTAAAATCATCTAAAGTTAAGCAGAACACAAATTAAGAAAACAGAATCACATTTGAAGTCAAAACCAGTAGAAAACTGTACTCTACTTGCACATTCCCATTAAAGTCAAGGACACTACACAAGCAGAAGACAGTTCAGTACAGGCTTTGATCCATAACTACTGCTATTGTGCAAGGGGATTTATAGCTTTTAGCTGCTTGGTGTAAGGACACACGACACTTGCTTCAATAAGAGACTATCTGGTTCATTAAATTCAAAAATTAGCCTCAAGAAAATCTATACATTGGATTAGTTAAATCATCTTTTGCAGATACAGAAGTGCTCATTAATTAGTAGCAGGAATAATTTGAGCTTTACTGCAATATCAATCAGGATTAAATGTGTTATATAATTTATTCATTAGGCAACACAATTATGCTTCAGTTTAAAAAAAATTCTGTAACCAAGCAACATAAAGAAAAATATACCATTTTATGCTTTATTCAACAACTTAAGAAATTATTACAGATGATACAACTAGGAAATTATGCCATTAAAAGGGGAGGTGCATTAGGGCTTTCTTGCTAAAACTTTGTTGACTTGAAGCTGTCTTGAATATTTGAGTATCTCCACCAACATGTCTCTTTTCTTTCATATTTGCAGGGGCTAAAAAGATTGCTATAGCAATTTTTAATTTCATTGCCCCACAAATCCCTCACTGCAAAGTAAAGCAGAATTCTTAAAAAAATAGAATATGGGGAAAATATTTCAACAGTGCAGTATACCAGAAATTTATACAAGGATACAAATAATGACTAATGATCCTGGTTCAGGATCATCCAGCAATATCTGCAAAGTAAAGCAGTGTAGGTACTGTAAGAGGGTCAGGTACAATTTGACCTTCACTAATAAGCAAAAGCAAATAGGGGAATTCCAAAGCAAAGCATCTCCTTCATTTTTCTAATCCTAAGGTTAAAAGCAAGGAAGAAATGCATCAAGAGAGAGTTCTGACAAGCCCACTCCTGGCCTGTCTTTTTGATTTTTAAATACCAACCAGGTTAGCTTAATATGTACTTGCGTGCAGTTTTTAACCCCAGTTCTAATTTCAGTTAAACTGATGCACACATCTGGGACAATTTTAGCGGAGGTGCTGCAAGTATACATTCAAATCAGAGAAATGCTGACTGAAAAAGGCCAGAATACATTTGGGTATCTTTAATTTTGGGGTTAGATTGTAGAATAATATTTTAAAATACTTTCTACTATTTGTAATAAAGGGATCAGAAGCTTGCAGGCTTTGACTGGAATTGCTAGAAAGTGCTTTTGAGCTCTTGCCTAACAGCTTGAAAGGCATTAAGTTTTATTCTCAGTTTATCCTGTCACAGTAAATGACCTAAGTGACTTCAATCTGTGTTGTATGAGACTAATCCTTTCATTAGGTCTCAGTTGCATGTTTCTGCACCTAACAAAGTCTGTTATGAAACAGTTTTTCTAGGAAATTTGAAAGAAGAAATGTGAATAGATTTGTTCAAAACAAGTAATTTCAATCACAGCTGTAGTTAATTAGTAAGGAACCAAACTTCTTTATCAATGTGAGTTTTGCTGTTTGTTATTCCTCTGATCTTCCTGACTGCCTACTGGCATAACAGCCTGAACACTTTGCATTTACAATCCTCATATCTAAAGACCTACTTAAAAAGTATCAATATGGATTAGCAAGAAAACAAAGACAGTTAAGTCAGGAATTGAACTACGTGCTTTTGTGCATGTGTACAAATGTATTATACCCACAGACCTTTGAAGCACGGCTCTAATCTTATATCAGGGCTATATCAGAGGCTGCTGTGACACTCAGAGCTGCCAGAAACTTGGTGTCCAGATGTAAAAACCTCTTTACACCTCCCGTTTTGGCCAGCACTTTCTACATACATGATACAAGGCGTTTATAGAGAATCTAGCCGGTTGTGTTGCCCTAAGGGATCCTGTCAATTATAACAGCATTATAAATGGCTTTATAATCTCATTTTTTACCAAATACATTGGAGGAGAAGGCTACTGAATTCATCTTTGTTGCACACAGGCCTTCAAAAGCAGGAATACTATCAAGCTGGTTTTTTTGGTATAATATATATATAAATATACTTACAAAAAGTGATTATATATATCGCTTAAGCCAAAAATGTTTCTAAAGTTAAATGTAAGAAGCTTTTAGATTAAATTTATGACATTTATTATTTTAAGCAAAAATAAATAGTAAATGCAGAACAAACTCAAAAACTATTTATGACTTTGCATTTATTTGGGGAAGTTTTCAGTCAAAGAAAGTGGATGTAACTTTTTAGAAGTTAGTACATTTCCTTGAGACAGCTTCATGGTTTGAAATGGTAAACTGCACCCTTGATGAGGCATTTTGTGGCTAGCAAGATTACTTTTGACAACTTTCCCACTGTGTAGCAGTACTTCTGGATTTTTTTCTCCTTGACTTTATCTTTCTTTAACACTCACTATCTGTTTCCCCAAGCCCAACTCTGCTCTTTGGTTTGACTCAGAGAAGCTTTTCTTTCTCTCCAGTTTTCAGTTCACCAAACAAAAGAACCACCAAATTGTGGTTCACGTCACTCTCACACTCATTCATATCATCAGTGATTCACACTCATTCATTCCCAGCCTGAGTGGTTAACACTGAACTGGGATCCAGAGGTACTGGTGTTTCTCTCTAATAATGCTGTATATATCAGCGAGCTTTTTTCTGTGGCTTCTACTTCTGGGGCAGCTTTCAAAAAAGGATGATGACAAGAGTTGCCAGTGATAGCTTTTGGTAGAAACTGCACTAATGTTGGCTGCTTCTTGTAAGTTCTAACACTATGGTGTTAGAAATAAGCCATTATGGTATGTGTATCCTTAGTCAAAATTTCACTCCTCGGTTGTCTTCTCTTATTTTCATTTGGCTGCTGGGATGCAGCACTAAATTGCACCTCTGGAGTTAAGTAGCTGCCAGCAGTCATAACAATCTCTGTAGAATTCAAACCAGTCACTACAAATAGAGTACCACAATTTAGCCACATGCTACAAGTGAAGTCCTAAGATAACATATTGTGCCATCCACATGAATATTTAGCTCTTGAAGGAGGGCTGCTACATTTTAAAAGGGGCATTAAATTAAATATTAGTAATGCAATTTCAAAAAGATGATTAGCTTAATGGGTCTAGTCCTATTTCTGCAACAGGCTGGAAGAAATTGCTCAGGTGATGTAACAACACTGTGTACTGTAATTTAGTGTCTATTTATCTTGCTGTAACAATGCAACAAATATTTTTAAGATAAATAAAATTACTTAATGCAGTATATCTTTATAAATTTAAATTGTCCTTCTTTAATATTTAGGGCCTTGTTTATTTTTCTACTTTATGATTATTTCTATAAAGTTTCAATTATTTGTAGCACCTCCTACTATTTGTGCTACAACAGTACGTATTCTGCTGCACAATTCAAAGTAGGGTGAACGCCTTTATGGTTGAGCTCACAGTAGGTTTTTAAGCTGGCCAGAAAACCATGAGCTCAAGTCCCACACCAAGACTTGGACAGAAACCCAGAAGTGATACTGCAATGCAGTATTAGAGATAATACTGCATTTGATATTTGTTCTTTAGGATGAAATAATAAGTTTGTGTTTGCTTCATTAACCTTGAGTAGTGGTTTTGTGGAAATGATTCAAAATGGTGCTTTTAAAAAAGAACATATAATAACCCTATTTCCTGGTCAGCTGTCATTTCTCCTCCTACTCGGTATTCAAAAATTCTCTTACAAGCTGTTTTTGAGCACACAGTAGTTGTTCTTTTACACATCCTATAGGTATGTTCCTATTTTGGGAAGTACTCAGAGATGAGGATAAATGTATCAGGTCACATTCTGGTTTTTCACTTCCAACACTCTCTCTGGGCTGTTGAGGTTTTAAGAAAAAATGTGCACTGAAGTGGCTGTTCGAAGAGTTCTGGTGATCTGAGGCATGGCAGTAAAAATCCTGCCATCTTTGAAATTGGTAAACCATGCAGCACAGGTGGGGTTAAATAGGAAAGCTTGTATTACCATCCACCAACTCTTGCATAAAGATGCAAAGGATAAAGATTCCTGAATTTTCCATCTACTCATTTTACATGAGTGGAAGACTGGAAAATCAATTAACATATATATGGGTAACTAGCTAGATTTTGCCCTTGCCCCTGAAGTATCTGTATGCTTCATACAGATCTTATTCTTAATCTGCTGTCTGCTCAACTTCCACCACTTGCTTATTTGCCTAAGTATGGCATGGAATGTTTCTATTCAATGAAATAACTTAAGGCAGAATGGATAGACTATTTCTAAGGAAATTTATATTTGGAACTACAATTTACCTTGTTTTAGCTGTTAGTGAAAAACTGTGTCTGAAATTTTGTATTAGGAAGGACATGTACAAATATTGGCTATTTTGTTTTCCAAAAAATGACTGTTCTTGTAAGTTCTGATGAAAAGCTTCTCCATAGGAATATGTGCTTAATATTTGGTTTCTGTACATAACTTTGAAAGAAGTACTACGGCTGATCATGACTTAATTTTGTTGGGCTTGACTTGTTCTGTTTTTGCAGCTCATTCATAAAGTTCTGTAATACCAATTGATGCCTTCAGTATTTATTAAAAGGTCAGAGATGTGTCCTGAGATGATGTTTTCCTTGTAAACCAATGTGTGTTGGGCCTGGGAGCATAGAGTTCAGGGGCAGTGGCAGAAATAGTGCTTTAAGCAATAAAAACTAGTTTTATAATGGGAATTGTAATCCAGTTTTCCATTAAACTATCAAATATCTATTTGCCCAGTGCTAGCCTGTATGGCTCTACAATTAGGAAAATCTTGGTTTTTTTTCTGGCTGTATTAAAACAAAATGCAACTAAACAAATGACAAGAATAAGTGACAGGTTGTAGAGGAGAGCATTAAGCAGAAGAGGGAACTAGAAAAGATAGTTGGAAATTGGTCTGCTGTTTGCAGCATGAGCAATACCTCTAGGAATACTACATAGCAGTACCTTCACTTACATAAACAGAAATTTCAAGTATGGAATTTTAAGAATATAATGTAGATCTTAAAGAGAACTCTTTCAACAGCATTTCAGATTTCAAAACCATTATAAGTTTGAAACTTGAGAGTTTCTAAGAATATTTTGTTGAAGAAACTCTATGCCCATGTTTTTTTGTTTATAGGATGTTTGGGATCAGTGTTTGAGTTATTTATACTCCTCTTTTCACATTTCATAAAGCCTTATTAATTGTTGATATTAATGAGACTTATACAATAGGACTAGTCACATTTTTTCATTAATTATTAATGAAATTAAAGTGATATTTTAATAATATATATGTCTGTCTTTCTTCATTGTTTGTTTGTTTCCTGCCCAGAAGATCAAAGTTTAAGTAAAAGCTTTCATCCTAAATTTTTAAAGTTTTAGTCATAGTCAATTCTTTTTTTGGCAGTTTGAAGCCAAGCTTTTGGGCTTAGTAGGTGTCACAACCTTCTGTGTGTGCTGAAATAATGCTCACTGTTTCCCAAGCTTGCACAGAGAAATTCAGCATTTGCAAAAATGATTGAGTTGAATCATGACCTGAGAAGTTATTAGGGTGGAGCTTGAAAAAAATTAATTGGGTTGTGTTTATTCCCTAGTTTGGCCAAGAACCAAATTATTTCATTCAGTCTTGTACAGTCGTTTATGCACAAGTATTTTTTATTGTGCTTATATGTTTGTTAAAGAACCTAGACTTGCTTTCTTTCCTTTCAGAGTGGCGTGTAATATACAGCTTCTCCAGAGACTCCTCACTCCTGAAGTCTCACCAGGGCTCCAGTTCAAGGGGTACATCAAGCTTTCTGTTTGACTTTTTCCCTTTAATACAGAACCAAGCCACTTTCATCCGTAATATTGACAATATATCTTGATAAACAGTGTTAGAAATCCAATTATATAATTATGAGTGATTACAACCACCATAGTAAATATATCTGAAGCTATTTACTGTATTTCCCATTAATTGTATTAAAGCTAAAAATCAACACTGCTATCAAAACCTATGAATATTCACTGCTGGATTTTGCTAGTTGCTCTGAAGAAAACAGTTGTGGAATAGCAGTGAGTTTGTAACTTGTCCCCTCTGTGTTTCACCATACTCTGATATTTATTTTAGAGGCAACAGGAAAAATAAGTGCAAATAAGTATAAGTAGAAGCAATGAAAAATACACCAATAGTACTTTTATATTATTATTTTAAATTTATATCTATATTAGTATTTTATATTATTGTTTGAAGATATTACTGGATGCAGTGTATTATTGCTGAATTTTACAATTGCACAAGATAGATCCTCTATGATATAATTAGAAAAGCATCAGTGAGCTATTCAACAAATCAGAGTTACCACTTTCCTAAAATTGTAGCTCAGACTAGATTTTCAGAAAAGTTCTTATATAGGAACAGAATGCAGGCCATTATTTTCATACCTAACAAATAATCAAAATCCTCACGACAAGCTCAATCAGTAAACTTTTCTTGAAAATCTGAAGGAAAGATTAAGATATCTTATAACTGGAAAAAAATGTCAGGGTTAAAACTGCGGGCACCTTTGTAAAGAAAGACAGATTGATTCTTGCTAACTGGCAAAGATTACCACAGAACTGAGTAAACAGCCACTTTCTGGGTGTGCTCATCCGATTCATGTTCAGGGTGACTATGCCAGATGCTTTACTTGAGTTGAATGATATTTTCAATAGAAGAAAATATGTAATTCTAGGTACTCTTCTTGGGAGAATTCCCCACTGAAAGTTATAGTAATGTTAAAGGTGAAATGAGCTTTATACATGGAACTGGTTTTTGCATGTTTTTCTCTCACTTGCTTAAACTCGAACTTCTCAATGACTCTAGGACTATAGCCCTGAGAGTCTAAAATTTATCAAAACTGTTTTGATTTGACCATCACTGATTGTAGGCTGATACACTTGGCAAAACTAAAACAGATTTTAACTTGATTCAATCCTATCAAAATTTTCCTTTGTACACTGCTGTTATATAAGAACATTACCAATTTGCTGAAAGTATTGGTAGCACAGGACAGACTCAAAAACGTTTGGTTTGGGGTTTTTTTTTTGCTTTGTTTTCTTCTTTAGTAATTTTTTTTTCTTCTGCAATATATAGATGATATGTCCATGACAGGTAATAGTGAACTTTATTTACAATTCTTATGAAGATATTATATATTATTAAACTTTCCCTTTTGGAAGTTTCCTTTACAGAAAATATCTCAGAGACAGATTGTTAACTTTGATTGCTGATCTCAGTTCAGCATCACAGTTCTGATGTTTTATTCCCATAAAATGTAAAACACTATCAAACTCCAACAAAAATATGCATGAAGGCCTCTACACCCCCTAAAATACCGAACAGAAAGCTGAATTTACCATTGCAGGCTTAGGAAAAAGCATTTTGAGGTGATGCAAGATACCTCTTTAGCCAGAGGTTCTGCTTACCCTTTTTGCTGCACTTCAGAAAGGCTGGTTAGGTAGACTAAATTGAACTGTCAATCATGTACTCATTCTATTTAGCATTAATACTTTAAAATAAGTCCCTATTTTTTCCCAGCAAATAGACCTGAGCTGCGTGGTCCAACTCACTGTCCTGATCTCTGAAATTTCTTATGATTATCCTGGGTATCAGGATAAAAAATGTAATTTCAAAGAATAAATATGCCATAACTCTAAATCTTAGGGCTGAAGTTAGTATGAAAATACTTCCATTTCAAAATACCTGCATGTTATTTTCTTGTCATAATTCTTTGCAAGCTGTACATTATAATATACTGTGTATCTAAAATCCGACTTGCTGATTATTAAGAGTGACGTGTTCAACTAAGTCACAAAAAAACATATATTTGTAAAGCCTTTATCAAATATGTAACTATTGAATCTTTTCAAGCATTTCAAATCCAGATAAAAACATAAAAGCTTTTCAGTTATTCAAAAACCTTAGAAAGGAAACTTAACTTCTTCAGGAGGTTTGGTTTACAATTCTTTTGTTTTACATAAAGACCATAAATAAATGGGATGTAAACACAGTTTTGAAAGTTGTGTTAGCCAAGGGAAGGTTGTTTTGCAATGTCTGTGTGTAAAGATAACTGTTTCTCTGCAAAGCACAGTATCAGAAACAAGGCTAGAAAAGCCATCCTTTTGGCTCTTGCTCACATTCTGACTTTACTCGAGCCTTGTAGGGCCAAGTGTCTTTAACTGTTCTTGACAAAAACAAGTCACATCTGCCATCGGCTTGTCACGGGCAATCTGACAAGGAATATTTGGTCCAGTCCAAGAATGAGAAATGATTTGTATAATCTCATTCCTTTAAATTAAAAATAAGTACTATGCACACTAAATTAATCCTATGCAGAGATAAAGCACACACAGGTCACTACCCTAAACACTGTACTGTATCTGTTGCATGCAGAACTGGGTGCAATTAAAACCTCAGTGTGTGAATCTCTCACTGACGACTTTAGATCAAGGAATGGCTTTGCATCCCAGCTGAAATAAAAACACACTAAAAATAAAAAGTTACAAATTGAAAAATCCTTGCATAATACTATATTTTAATGCACATACTAGATGTGTTCCCTTCTGTATCATCAAATTAACTGATGCAGGGGCAACCAGTATTTCTAATGCTGTTGTGCCCCCCTCAAGATACTTTTATCTGTCACACAGGCAGAGTAAAAGAAAATTCCTTTTAGGGCATCAATAAAACAGGTTTTATTGATGAACTTTCAAGCATCACATTAGGATGACTAAAAAATAAATCCAGCATGAAACAGTAAGATCTGAAAGTGTTAAATATGCATGCAATATGAAGGGAAATTATTTTAATAATAAAATTAAAAATATTTTCAGTACTGGTTTAGTCGGTGGAAGTATATTTGATGAAGCTTATCAATACCTTCAAGCAGCAGTTGAACTCATCATTAATAATATTCATTAAATATGGTTTGTCACATTGTGCTTGTTTAACAGTCCTTGTCTACTGATAAAGAACTGAGAGAAAATATTAAATGCATTGCAAATTGGAATAGACTGTCAGCCCCCCCAGTTGGGGTGTCTTAAATCAGTAGGATTATGTCTCAGTTATCTTTTTTAATATCCTCAGATGGCACCACATCCCGAAATGATGAGTATTTGAAGAGGTACTGCTTAAACCCATGAGTCTGACATCACTGCAGTGGCACGCAAAGTGCAGGGTTCCCGATGCTCTGCTGCTGTGCTCTGTGTAAGGGGGCAGCTCCAGCAGGATGCTGAGTGCCATCAATGCCAGCAGGCAGAGGTGCTGAGCTCCTGTTGGGAGGTAGCACACCTTCATACTGATGGTGGTGTTCCACAGGGTAGGGGAAGGGGAGTTGGCATTGTCCTGAAGGAAAAAGCTGGTATTAACACTTGAAGAAAACAGCAGACTTCTATCTCCCCTAGTCACTAATGGGGAAGAAAGTATATAGGACAAATATACAATTTTTAGAAGGAAATACAAAATTAAAAATGGTAGAAGAGAAAAATTAGAAGAAAAATGTTGTCTTTTGCACAACCTAGCTAAGAAAATTTTGGCAATAAACTTTTTCTCCTGAGATGAGACAGTTGTTCAATAATGGTACCTCACTACTGAAAGTCACTGAAAGAATTCGACAAAGTGTGAAAAATATTTCTTTCTTAGAAGATCTGATTTTTTCATATCTTTGGTGATCGGAATGAAGTGCTCCATGACGTATACCAGGGATGTTCTAGTTAGTTGCCAGTGCAGTTGCATTTATCTTGTAGTGTAAGACAACTGCCTAGCTGTTCTAAAACTTAGTACTCCATCGCAACTTTCTTTAGCATTAAGTTTGTTTAGATTACTGCAATCAACAGCAAATAAGCATTAGGATTTTTTCTTCTAAACTCAAACACTTTTGTATAAAAAAAATCTACCAAAGAAAACTAGGCAGCTGCCTAGGAGCTAGGTGAAGTGACCTCTATTACAGGAAAACACCAATTTCTTCATAATAAAATGTGTAGCAACACAGAATTTATACCATGTAGCACATCAGTAATGATATTTGGAAAAGTTCTTCCATCAAAAAATATCTAGGTTGCAATTTCAACCATCTTGTATGTGTAATGTAAAATGATTTCCTAATGCACGAATAAGTGTATCTAAGTTATACAAAATTTAATGTCTAAAACTTGACATAATACCGAACTGTTGAAGAAAGAATAAGAATAATACATAAAAGTAGCATAGATGCCACTTAGTCTAATAAAAGATATGTAAAATACCCACATATGGGTTACTGAATTGAGAGGAAAAATAAAAGAATTATGGTATCTAACTCACTAGTTCTTCAAACATTGCGGAAGGTATTGCTTTGTCAAGCACCGTATCGGTCCATTCAATACTCTACAAAATGAATAAATGTATTCAAATACCAGGTGGCTCTGCAAAGAACTCATGACTGAGCTCCAGTGGGAAAAAAAAAAAAGAAAAAACAACAGCAAAACACCCCCAATAAAAAAGATATTTAAAAGAGGTGAGAGCAAGGGCAGGCTACAAAAGAGGAATACCAAAACACTGCCCAGGCATTCTGGGATGGTTTTGGAAAAGGAATAACTGAGCTAGATTTGAAACTCTTGGGATATCAAGAGCAACAAGAACAGCTTGTGATGCTAGTATGTTAGCAGTAAAAGAATGAACAAGAATAACTTGAGTCTGCTAATGAGTGGGGAGAGTGATTTAGTGAAAGTGGATGCAGATAAAGTTGAGGTACTTTAAACATTCACCGTCTCAGTCAGGGAAAGGTTTGAATCTTGAGGTAGTGGAAGAGGACTGCGACAGTGACCTGTTGAGAAATTTGGGTCCAGCTGTGTCCAGGATAAAACACACTGGGTTGTATCAGGAGCTTTGCTAGTAGATTGAGAAAAGCGACACTTCCCCTTTACTCAGTACTCAGTCGACCACACATGGAATAGAGAATCCAACTTTGGAAACCTACCACAAGAGAAATGCTGACAAACTTGAATGAGGCTACAGAGGCCAACAAGATGGGTGTGGACTTGGTGCACGTCCTTTGAGGAGTGGTTGAGGAAACTTGCCTTGGCTGCGAGCCTAGAGTAGAGACAGCTCCAAGTGACTTAATAACAGTCTTTCAATAAATGTGAGGAAATTACCAGGACATGGAGGCAGGTCTTTTACTGTGGTGCATGGCAAAACAATGAGTGACAATGCTTTAAACTGGTGTAAAGAAAAACCAGTTTCAATATGAGGATACTGGAATGGCCTGCCCAGAGAGGCTCCATCCTGGCATCCAACTGAACAAGTGCTAAGCAACTTACTCTGAATTCTGTGTTGCTCCTGCTTTTGGCAGAAGACTGGACTAGATGACCTCCCAATTCTCCTCCTGCACTAAATGCTTCTGAATTCTATGAAAATATGATGGTTATAAAAGACCAATCTAAGAACAGGATTCTTTGCTATACTGGAATGGTAAAATGCTATATATTAGAGTATCTGCCATGCTAACAGAATGCTTTCTTAAAGCAAATACATCTGAGTGATTGCTATTTAATGATTCCCATGTGATACAAAGCATTACTTGTTATAGAGATTGTGACAGTTTCCAAAAAAACAAGATACAAACAAAGGGTGAAGTCCAAGAGAGGAGTAAGTTACAGTCTAAAGTAGGTTATGAGGATACCCCTGGTTAATAATAAATTTTAGAGATATGTTAGTTGAATCTAATCAGATATATTATATCCTGCAAAAATGTCATTTTTTTCCCACTGGAAATTTTATGTAGATCTCATAAGTATTCAGGATCATGAAGATCAGAATCCATTATGGACACCTAAAAAGCTGAATCAAGCTAGAGTCTGATGAAATTTCAGTTCTTTAAAAGTTTGAAAAGTGGAAGTTTTCTTGTTTTGAGGAGAAAATAAAGCCTCATTTGTTGCATAAAATATGCAGCACCAGTTAAACACAGATAATATTCAGATAAGTTTTGATTTTTTTGAAATAATGATGCACAGGCTCTGTATGACTGATTTGTGGCAGCACCTGAATAAGTGCTACAATTATCAAAACAAAGTTCAATGTGAGACTGGCAAATGATATTTTTTTCTTTTTGAAGAAAGTGTGAGTTTAGCAGCCATTGAACTTTCTTAACCCTGCCTCCTGTATTTTTTTTTTTGTCATTTATTTGGCAGTTCTATTTTCTATATCAAATTTGGAAAAGCTGAAGGCTTAAGTTTAAATAGGAGTTGACTCCACCTTTGTGTTCTTTTAACCCGAGGTCAATAGAAGGAATCAGTTTGGACACTTTTGCCATTGAGTAAAATCCCCAGCTGTCTCTAACCCCAGTCTGCCATTTCAGGGTCATGTGTGACCTCTCTAAGACAAGAACTTGTTTCTCTGGAAATTATTGTTTATTATGACAGGGGAGAGACACGTACACAAGTGCATTACCTAGGTGTCATCTCGGACCTGACCTGTGGTCTGAGATGTGCATCTAAGAACAATCCATATTAGGTACAATTCCTGTTAAAGGTAGTTTCACAGAACTATACCCTGTAATATCATTTTATATTCTCATTTGGTAATCCATTCTTTAGACTTGGTCATGTTGGGGATTTTTTGTGGTGTTTTTATATACATGTACACTGGGAAATGTTACAATGCAACTTTGGTGTACTGTATTTGAAAAGAGGATAGTGTAAAATTGCAGTAGAGAAGGATGTTTTGGAACTGTGAGCTTTTCCAGAATAATACATCTTTTGAGGTAAAAGACTCACTGCATTAGTCAATCAGCACATTAGGAGCCCCTATAATTTGCTGTTCAGTTCAAATTTCTTTCCTGTGATTGAATGTATTTAATAAGAAAAGTGCTTTATTAGCAAAACTGTTGTGAACGATCAAATATCAGTTTGTATTCTATGATGGGGTAGGATGTAATTTTGGCAGCTCCTCAAAGTGGTTCTTAAACCTTTTGAGAAGGAGAAATGCTCTTTTATAGTATATATTATAATATATACATATAATCGAAGATCTACTCCTTAATTTGATTTTACTTGTAAAACTTCAGGTTAGTCATTTCTCCTGCATTAACTCAACCTCAGTGTGCTCTTCATAGCTATGATAACTTAGTCATAGCTGATATTTTATTGCCTGTGGGATCTAAGGGGAACCCCCCCCAAATTAGATAATCTACTTTCCAGGTAATAATCGAGATTAAATGTGTAGAATTGCTTCTCTGTCACTAAAATAAAAAAAGTTGACATCTTTTCTTCAGATATTCCTCAGAAAGTGGAAATAAAGTCCTTTACTTTTTTATTTACAGAAAAAAATATCCCAAGGTGAAAAAGGACTAAGAATAAAATATTATTTAAAAGGCAAACAATTCAATCAATTCCCTTGAAGCAGGGACAAATGCTCTTGCATATTCAAATGTTAAAGAGATTATGTTTGAAATTCAAGCAGCCACACATGATGTATTTGTCTAATACTGGCTAATAATTATGTTTTGCATATGTTGAGTTCTGCAGAGACAGTGATGCTTCTGGTAATTCTGCTACTGCAGGATCTGTAGTTTTTTCACAAATAAGGTCAAAAGACAACCAAAAATGAATGTAAATACATCTGTGTGGTCTATGGAATAGCTCTCTTAGCTGTAACATTCTTAGTTTGTCTAATTGTTTCTATAAAATAGCCTTGCCTACCCATCAGCTAGGAAGAGTGGTCTGTGAACCATGCATTCTTTCCTTTTTTCCCCTCTTTAAATAACTGTGAGCACAGGAGAGGGAAGCCAACTGCACCCAAGTTCTGATCTACAAACATCACACAAATCAGACACTAATTCTGCTTGTAGATGCAGCAGCAGTGAGTAGTTTTTAATAAACTTTTTCGGCTTTTGGGAGCAGGTCCCTAGATCAAACTTCTAATCCTGGCATGAGAAGGGATTTGCAAGTTTCAGGATGAAGAGGAACAAGGTTTCATTAGTTTTGTGATGATCCACAAACAGTAGTGAAACTCTTCTTTATCTCAAAAACTACAAAACTTTTCTTTAAAACACTGTGGGTAAAACACTAATTATGGTTCTGTTCATTATGTGCCCACATTTTTGTTGCCATAAACAATCAGCATAACTTACAGAAAGACGAAGGATGCTCTGCAAAGGATGCCCTGAACAGTGACCCGGCACAGACTGGCTCAGGATTGACATTACACAAATTCATACCAGTTTGTGAGCTGCTCTGTTAATCCACAGAGAAGGCTCAGAGGCTGATTGATAGACACCTGGTTTTGTACTTGAAGATTGTTGCTACTCTCTCACATGATTATGGTCATATTGTCCGTGACTCCAGAAATAGTCCTTCTGGGGAGAATTGTTCTTTCTGCTGGATAGACTTTGGTGTTAAATTGAGTCCTGGTATATTTTATCAAGCAAAAATAACATTGGGCACTTAAAAAGGAAAAAATGGAATACATTTTCCTTTCTTTTATTGTCATTATTTATAATGGCATGGACTTCAGGTTCTTTCTTTCTTTCTTTCTTTCTTTCTTTCTTTCTTTCTTTCTTTCTTTCTTTCTTTCTTTCTTTCTTTCCATTTTTTTTTAGCAAATAGACAGAATTGCAACAGTGTTTTACCTTAACTGCCACAACAATAGGATTTATGGACTACTGAGTTTCATGTTCTTCTGAAAATATAAAAAGAAATGCCACAAACATGCAAAATACTAATGAGATTATCTGGCTTTTTTTTTTCCAGAGAGGAAGGAGTAAAGCAGATTGACATAAATGAGTTTTGAAAGGAGGAAATTTGCAAGCTATTTTCAGAGATCTACTTGCATTGATTTGAATGAAAATCAGCAAAGAATGCTCTAAAAAAATCATCTCAAAAGGGCACAGACTCCAAAGTCTGACAACAGCTGGGAAGAAGTGCTTTAGCACATGCATGTTAGTGATGAAACACATTTACATGATGATTAACAGCTTTTCAAGCAGCCTAGGTATAAAACAAAGACAAAATCCCCTAATATGTCCTTATTCTGAAGTTGCCTCTGCCTGTTTAATGTGTGGATAGAAATGGAGGAAAGTTTTGTCTGTTTCACATGTTTTTTAATAATTTGTTGTCTTTTTATTTAGCAATAGAGATCCAGCTAATACTGGATAGCAAAGGTATACTGTGTGTATGAGCACTGCTCCAATGCCTAAAGATCAGGATTTCTTAGTGTTATAAAAATGAAACTTTGCAATTTAATTCTATGAAAGCTGTTGGTGTGCAAGCTAATTCCTGTGTCAGTAGGCATTGATATCTTGCTCCCAGGCCTTTAGGAGCGTTTCTGGCCACAGAAACAACCTGTTGCCAAACAGTCCTGTACATTTGCTCAAAAAAAGGCCAAGCTTTCATAAGCTTTAAACGAGGTAATGGAAAAATGTAAGAGCATGTATTTTTATTGATTGTGTTATTATGGAGGAACAAGGATAGAAACACAAGAAATTTCACCATGTAGTCAAGTACTGAATGCAACGGTGATTTCTGGCCTAAGCTTTCTTCTGGTCATTTCCACTCTCTATCGGTAATGCAACAGTTAATAATGCTGACACTCAATTACCATCTTTAGGTTTGGATTATATGATGGCTCTTTGTTAACAAATAAGCTGGAATACATTCTTTGTGTGGATAACACTTCAATGCTATAATTTGAAGGCAGTATCAAAACTAGGTATAATAAGATCTATAGTTGGAATCCAGTTAATGAAACAGAAAAAGACAAGACCTTCCCTTTATACTGTTTACTCTGTCTTCTTTTTTTCAGATTGAATTTTGGTGGTGACATTTCCTGATGAAATTTCACTGCAATTCATTATTAAAGCATTAACAAAATGAGAAATGAAAAGGCTATATTGAGAAAATCAGTGAGTAAGCTAAAAATTGCGTATCTGTGTAAAATGGTGGACATCAAAAAGCATTTTGTGACTAGCTATGGCTATAATTCTGCTTTCAAAATGAAATTTTAATTTAATTTCCACGAAATTATTCAAATATGGATGTTATTTTCTTTAAAAAACCCCAGTATACTAGAATAAAAAGTTCAACTGTACAAAATCATAAGACAAATAGTTTCCACCTCAGAGATGTGAACTTTCAGAGTTGCAGACTGTGAAATAAGCGAGTAACTATAGAGCCACAATACCCCACTGTCATTGTCATTTATCTGCCTGGATTGAGGTTCACAGCTACAGTTCTGATTGCTTTTGAGATATGCAGTTTCCAGAGTCAATTAACAATTTCCATAGTCAGCTTTGTCTTGCTGCTCTGAATCCTATACTGCCTGATTAAGCTTTTTCCATACTCAGCTGGGAAGAGCATGGACTACCTAGCACATAGACTGAGTCATACACTACTAGTCAAGCATGTAGGAAACACTTTAAAACTGGACTTGAAACCACTAACATAAAATCTAACCCACACCACTGTCCTCTTCCCATTGCTTGGAACCAGAAGGAACAGAAATGTCAACACTGGTGTTATTCAAAGTGCCATGTTTTGAAATTTGTTTCATATCAAATATGCAAAAGGCTGCAATTAGAAAAGCAGTGGCTCTTCCCCCGTGTCTATTGTAAGGTACGATGTCTGATTTGCTCTCGGCATCTCCGTTTGATATATGGGCCAATTTGGTGGTGAAGGAAAAGAACCAATCAATAACATGAATAAGAAGTATGCAGTAACTCTCTTATCATAATGTAACATTAGAAAGGATGCACGATAAAGATGGAAAGAGGACACAATAAATCATGTGAAACCACACCAAAAATAGACTGACAGCATCTGTTCTTTTTGTCTCATAACCCAAAACCAAAATAGCTTTCACTACAACTAAAATGAGCATATTCAAAGCAGATAAAAAAATTTGCCAGCAATGCCTAATTAAAAAATGAAACTCTTTTGAGGATGTGTATCACATCGTAACCTTATATTACAATTTAACCCCAGAATGTGTCACCTTTCTTACCACTACGGCACACTTTTTGAAAGTCAGCAATCATTTTTAGTTTTTAGCTTAGACTAGGGGAATTTGGGCCTCTTGATAGGAGTGAATTTGCCCTGTGACATTCTGAATCCTGACATTAAATTATCCTGTGGAAGTCCAGTGTAAGAGTTCCGTCTTAACACTGTACTGAAATGAAAGACTCCTGAACCACTAGCCTGCAGGTTTTTTATTTGTGCCATGGAGGAACTCAAAACTGTCAGAATAGATTTCTCCAAATTAAGATTTTTTTTCTGTTAAAGATGCAGTACCTAGAATAACAGCAACTGTATTCTTCATTACGTATTAAAATTATATATATCTACTCATACCTAAACACTGAGAAAGAGAACAATTTAAAAGTCAATTTAGTTGTTGTTCTATTTATTCAGATACTACTTCTATTTATAAAATTCCCCTCAATTAAAATCATTTCATCTTTACCTGGAAAGAAAAAGGAATATATTGGAAAGTCAAGGATTTGAAAAATAAGATTGAAATTGACCTATAAATAAGCTTGCTTAGGATATCTAAGAGGTGCTTTATCATAATCATTAGGTATCCTACATGAACTGTGAATAAGAAGCAACCCACAGTTCTGAACAGACATAGGAGCAGTATCTGAATGGGGATAAGTAAATGAGATATTTGGATCCCTGAGGGATTGTCTCACTGCTGATGGTTCTCCTTGCTGTAAAATCAGCAGTACTGAATGGGGAAAGGGATGCTTTTTTATTGACAAGTATTAAAGCCTAAGGTAGAACCACTGCACTACAGACATAAGAATGGAAGTCCTCATTCATTTCCAATAGTTCAATGCCTTCACTAATATTCTGGATTTCATCCAAGGCGTATTTTAAGAATGCCTGGAAAAAGCCCTGCATTAAGAAAGGGTTTTTTGACAGGTTTTTGTGCGGGACAACACTTTCCTTATCAAAATGCAGTCAGATAATATTTCTTCTATCAAGGAGTCCTACACCGGTAGGGTATCAGAGAGATGGGATTCATTGACCTATCTCAGCAGTTCTGGATAAGGCACTGAAACGATAGTCAAGACTGCAGCTGCTGACCCTCATAATCTAAGGGGACTTGACACACATATAAGCAGCTTTCTTTTCAGCTGTATTTTTTATTGATTGGTAGGTTCACACAAACGGGTGGTAAAACACCTATGCTGACTGAAGTCTAGAGGATGAGCTTCTAAATGAAGTCCTGATTTTTCTGTTTAAGAACTCTTAATACCATTTTCACTTTATTTCGTCAGTATGTTTGCACAATTTTTATTTTCTTATCCTCAGAAAAGAGCTGAAAATGCCTTAAGATACTAGTTTGGAAATGTGCTTTGAAAATGCAAGTATGTTTAATTTGCAGCCAGTTGGGGCGAATTATTTTTTTGAAACTGGGTAAATGGCACGTAGTTTGTGAGGTCTGTACACACTGCACATTGCCTAATCTTACCTTTGCTCAAACCTATACTCTACCTTAGTTCTTCTCAACCCTAGAACATCTGATGCATATGGGCTAAGCTTAAATGATCCTACCTTCCTTTAACAGATATCATCTGCAAGCTTAGACATATCCCATTATTGCCCATAAACCATACAGTAAGAAGTAAAAATGTATTCTGTGTGGTACAATACTTTCTGATTATTATATATCCATTCTCAATCCCAAAATAATTATACTTTTTATCTCCAAAGTTTTACAGCTTTACCACCTCAAGCAATATTTTACATCTGTCAAGAATGATTTATGCAATAATGACTTAAACTGCAAAATGGAGTCCTCGAAGAACTGTCAAATATTTTCACCATAAATAACTTTATTAAAATAAGAACTGATATCCTGTATTAACATTATCTTACCTTCAAATATAATTCAGATCATATAGCTATAACATTAGTGAAAAAATTGTGAGATAATAAGGAATTTATGATATTGTTGTTTTGATATCAGAGTGTAATGTTTTAATTAAGGAGATGCTAATGCGTAATGGGTAATCCTTGGTAAAAAAAAAGTTTCAAAATAATAGTTCTTGTGCCTTGTATTTATCTATTTCTCTTTTTAAAAAGGGATATTTACATTTTAAAAACACTGTGTCTTTAATCTCATGAGTATATCCAGTGACAATTGTGGAGCTACTTGTGCTATGAGAACCTGTAAATTTGGACCTTTAGTTTTGGCACCATCTGTTCCCATTAACCATTTTTCTCAGTAATTAACTCTTTTGGTAGCTATGTAATTGCCTACTGTGGCACTACTTGAAGAGGACAGAGGACTAGAACTTTGCTTGGATTGTGTAAATACTGTTCTAAAAGGAAAAACAGTGCGGAGAAATTAAAACCAAAAGTAAGCTATATTCTGATAGAAGTACTCTGAGAGCAGTTAGAAAGGCTTTTAGCTGCAAATGTTAAAAAGTGATGTGAAGACAGTACTGGTGTGGGTGGGACAGGGCTTGCTGGGTGCCCAGGTCACGCTGGGTGCCCAAGTCCAGGTCATCTAAACAAAGCTAGCACAAGCATTCGATGTTTCTCTGCACCCTCCCCACACTATGCGATGCAAACAGGTTACTCATTTAGAAAACTGTCATACATAGAATTTTTTTCTCCTTTGACCACTCTATCTTCTGTCACGTTTAAGGCAGTGTAGATTCGAGCAATTGCTATTTTCTGAATATCAACTTGCTACGAAATCTTTTTCCCATCCTTCTGTCCCGTCTTCTTTGAGTGTGTAATTTGGCCAAAAGATTAAAGCAGTGAACAAACAGCAGCTTTCAGTCTTGCATCATCAAGATGTTTGAAACTCAGGATCTTGTACTTTCATCTAGAAAAATGGACTATACACCAGTAGAGAACATCAGAATCCTAATTCCCATGTACGTGTTCGATACTATTTTTCTATAGTAAGAATAGCTGTGACATTTTAAAATTATATGAGGTGATATTTAGAATCAAAAATAAAAAAGCATTATTTATAGAGTGATTCCCTTTCTGATATCTGCATTGCTGGAATTCTGATGACAGATTAGCTTTACAAGTGATCCCACTGACATTTGCTTTACTTCAAAATATTAAAATAATTCTTAATATAAACAGTGGCTTATGTAGAGCAAATGACAATGTGATGTGTAATAAGGTATTATTTGCAGTTCCCTGGGCATTTAGTCAGGAGTGTGTAATCTGGTCTTCAGAACCTCCTGTCATTGGAACCTCAAGCAATTCACACCTTCTTGAGGTGTCTTCCTCCTCTGTATGCTTAGTATTATGTTAAATATTATACAACGGCTTGCCATGAAATAAAGTGTCAAAATAAACTTTTAAGCAGTGGATAGTTCAGTGGAGTAACTTGGGTTACTCACATGTAGAAAGTTACATTTTAGACTGTGCTAGAAATGACCTCTAAAAATTGGAAATGGCTGAAATTGACCTCAACTCTCATACTCAGAGCATACATGCAAAAGAAGCCCTAACCAGGCACTAAACTCTCACATTGTCAGAAAACTCTTGAAATTTACTTTGTTTCACAACCTGGAGGAAATCCTTGTTAGGTATCACTATTCTGTATATTGTTACAATGTACAGACTATGTTATATATACGATATATTGAAAAATCAAATTTGAAAATTTGAAAAAGTGCAGATGAAAAGTGAGGTATATCTTTTTGAGTTATTTAGAATAACTGTAGAATGTGTTTACTAAGATTCATTACATTCATCATACAGGTAGTTTCAGTTTCATGACGCCAGAAGACTGGTGATTAGACTTAAGATTTTCTATCACATTTTGAAAAGAAATTGAACATCATGTGAAACAAAACAAAAAATTCTGTATATACAGACAATCAAACTGACAGACAGCTATGCATTTGAGCATCAGACCTATCTTATATTTTGACAATTTTTGTCTGATTCACCTGTGTTTGTTTAAATTTTGGAGATCATACAGTTCACATGGTGAATCCTGCTCACATTTAGACAAGTAAAATATTAAGGCAATTAAAGTAATTATTCAGAGAAGTGAAGTTACTGAAAGCACTTATGCATAAAATTATTTACACTGAGTAATCTGTAATTCAGTGTTTGAAACTATTTATGAGAGATATGGCAATTTTTATGGACAGTATTTCTTTGGTTTGTCTCAAACAGATTATGATGTTCATGACTTCAGAACACAGCATTTTTGAAAAGGATCTATCTATCTATCTATCTATCTATCTATCTGCCTACCTACCTACCTACCTACCTACCTACCTACCTACCTACCTACCTATCTGTGTCTGGTAATTGACAGATAAGCAGTAGTTTTTAATGCCTTTCCCTCCCAATGTTTTGGGAAACTTTAGGAATTTTAAACTACCACATCTCCAAACAGTGCTCCAGGCTGATGGCTGTGGAAGTTAGCAATGACATTCTTCTTTTGCGATATTATTTTTAACACATGCCAAGTTAACACAAGCACAAGGGAGATGTGTAAAAGACACACAGTGTCAGGTCTCCTGAAAAATCTACGTCCAAGGCACAGCTACAACAACAAATCTTGACCAAAATCTGCTCCAGACCACCACCCCACATCTAAGAATAAAGGGCTCTAATGAGAATCTGCTGCAAAGAGTATGCTTAAATATTGTTGGCGTGGGTAGAATGGTTGGCCTGAGTCCTATGTGAGTTATACCAGCCTAAACTAAAAATAATACTAGTTAAGTGTCTCCAAGATAACAACAGAATTATTGTGAACAGGATTTAACTCTGGGACTTTAAAATGAGAGAGCACATTGCATGTGATTCTAAAATTGATGTAAACAACACACTGGTACTTCTCCAGAACTAATTTAAGCTCAGCATTTGAATATTAATTTCCTTTTCCTTCTCCCAAGAGTGTACACAGCAAGAGACAAAATAAGGTACACCACAATTATCAATTACTTGAATTCATTTGAAAGATGGGTGTTTCTGTAAATAACTCTGGGTAATTAAAAAAAAAACCCCAACCAACAACAAAACTCTACATGTAACTATTATGTATCATAATTACTTCTCATGCATGTACATTTTTAAATCTGTAAATGTATTTATTTATATTTTGCTCTTAACAGGAAAAAAAGTATCAGCAGATTCAACCATTCTGCGTGTATTGGGTCTTTACTGAGTAACGGAATAGTTCATAGTCTAGGCAAACCCAGATTTTGACTCTAGCAATACTAGGATGGTATCAGTAGTTCAATTGCAGGTACTGCACAATATCTCAGCTCTGAAAAAGACTCGTCCCTTTCTTTATAAGCTAATGCTTTCTTTCTGATGGGCTGCTTTTTTCTACTTTTAACTTTGTGGTAAAATACTGCATTTATATCAAGGTACGTTTCCTCTATGCTGATTGCTTTGAGTGATTTACATCTTCTTCTGACTAACCAAGAGGAGAACTTCTGTTCCAGAGTTGCAAACACTGTGTTGGCTTCATTCAGCTGGCGGAGTGAGCGTACAGTGATATACTCCATACACCCACTACCCTCGGGGCAGATTCCCTCACTGATACACACAAATGTATTTCACTGGACTTCAGAAAAATTACAACCCCTCCAGCAAAAGGGCTGGCCAGTACAACATACGCACTTCTTTTACCAATCAACTGCTAACCAAACATGCAAAAAGCTTTGAAAATAAAACCAGACTTTACCATCTTTGTGATAATAGGTGACCTCTACTTTCCTCTCCTCTGACCCCAGAAGGGCTTGAGCAATTTGGGCAATATGATGTCTTTTGGTCTCTGGCCCATGAAGAAAATCACAGGTGCAAGGTTTCTGCATGACATCTGGCCTGGAGAACCCGGTCATCTCACAGAACCCATCATTGCAGTAGATGATAGCACAATTCTGCACTCTGGCATTAGCAATGATGAATTTTTTATCTGCAATAAAAGAAAGTGATGCATTTTTTAGTACTCTTTCAACATTTCTTATAGGGTTGATTGCAGAGGTGAATGCTGAACAACCCTTCTTTTCACGGGAATGCCTGAAATACAGAGATTTTCAGTCATTTAATGACGCTTTGGGTTTTTTTTAAGGAAATAAAACCACACTATGCAAGTCTCTGGAAATCTCCTTTTGACTTCAAAATTTTGTCTGTTTCAGGCTTCACTGAAGCCCAAGCGATGAGTGCCGTCCTGTCAGTTGCAACTCTGGGAAAGTCCTTGAAAAGTTAGCAGTTTCTTTTGGGGATAAGCAGAGCCTCGGGAAGGGGATTTTACTCAAGTGAAGGGCTTCCTGATGTAAGGTCTGTCTAAATCTACTCTGCAGGGATTTTCATTGAGATGAATCGCAGTAAATTTATAGTCACTATTTTAACAAATCTGTCTAGGAAGCAACAGAAGAAAAAGAAAGTTCCTAAAAACAAAAAAAAGGGGGTACATGAAATGATTGTTACGTTGGAAACATTGTGCAAATTTCACTGAAGTTCTGTGCTTCCATCCATCCTCCTTTCCCAAACTCTCATCTCAAAGATAGTTTCAAAAGTTTTCAACTCTTACTCGTTTGTTTCTGTTTACCTTTCTAACACACTAGTCCCATTGTAATTATAAGTGTGCAACTTTGATACACTTACTACTAATAACATTAATTTTTAGTTAATTAAATTTACAAGGCGATTGCTTGTTTTATAAAATATTTCTTATGTGACACCAAGTAAACAGTGCTAGTCTCCAAAATTTTAAATATGTCCGTCTTTGAACACAGTGACATAACTGGAGATTTCATTCTTACTTTTTCTGCTATCTTTCAATCACACTGAGCTTTCACTATCACTAGCCTATTTAGCAGCATATTTAGCATTATTACTGTCCAAAAATATACTTCACTAGATAAAACCTTGGAGTAGAAACACTGACTTAGCATATAGATAAATTAGGACTAGCACTGTTTTTATTTTTTTCTCAAAATATAATTACACATGTTAATATGGGTTTAAGTATATGGAAGTATATGAACTGGAATTGCCTGTAAGGGTTCACACCAGACTGATACTAAAATTATGCTAAATATTTAAATCAATGTACATACATCAAACTACTGTTCTAAATGAAATTCATTTTAAGCATCAAGTGTTCCTTACAGCTAATAGAAAACCAAAATTCTGGCCAGGAAAAAACACTTCAGCTTCAGCCTCCTCGACAGGTAGTAAACTGCTGCATTGGAAAAGATCTCACAGACTCTCCCCGAGGATGCATTTGCACTGGTTTGATAGATATTTTTGGCTTACATAAACAAAAGAGAGAAATTTGACAGCTATATCAAAATGCAGTCATGACAACAAGGTAAGAGAGTATTTCCTCTTTAATAACTATTCTGCATATTTTCTGTTTCCTCTAAATCAAAGTCTGAAGTTCTGCTTTATTTTGAAAATGCAATTATTATTAACAGCCTTAACAACCATAATAATAATAAATCTTGCCTATATTTTAGACATTGCAAAGACAGCAAGATTCTACATTCTGCTTTTAGAGCCATCTCACCGGTTCAGAAGAAGGTAAGAGATAACTTCTATAGCTGTACAACATGGATACAGTCAACGATAAAAACTACTCCTTGAAATAGCGTGGGAAAATAGCCCCAACCCCCCTCCCCCAAAAAATCCCGCAAACTCAAACCCAAACAAGCCCACCAGCCAATAATTCAAGTTGGTAATCTGTATTCTAGATCAAAAACATTTATACTTCTGCCAGGGATCCCCTTCTTACCTCCGGGGTTTTCTTTGCAAGGTACAAACTTAAAAATAGTCTGGAGCTGCTGTCCATTTAGTCACAAGCAGAATAAAACTACTATAGCAAAATAGATAGAAAGCGAGAACTTACTTTGCCCTTCAAATTTTCGTATGATTGTACCCAAAAATGTATTTTGTGGTGCCACATGACCTCTGCGAACAGGCATGTTTGTACAGGTCTTCGGTTTTCTGTGCACAATGACTTCTCCAAGGATCTCCTACACGGCTCCAGCCCAAAGCACCGAGCCAGCTACCCTTTGTGACAAATCATCGTCCTCTGGAGCTCGGAAATCTCTTCCCATTAGCACCACTTCTAGAGACACGCTTTTCCTATTGGAGTCAGATTCATCCCCCAGTTTCTTTCTTTTTCTTTCTTTCTCTCCTTGCTTTCTTTTCTATTTTTTTTTTTTTTTCCTGGAGGATCTCGGACGCTATTGTCTGGGGCGGGTAGGGGTGGGGTAAGCAGGAGGAGGTGGCGGGTGGGGAAAGATTACAAGGATAATCGATCTCTAGCACCAAACATCGCCAATTTTCCAAAGCAAATGGCTGTGACCCGGCAGTTTCCGACGCTGTAGTGGTGGTTTGAGGGCTGGAAGACTAATGTTTCTCCGCTGCCAGAGGGAGTGACGTTCCCCCCCTCCGGGCTTCACCACGGCGCGCAGCAGCTCGGATTACTCAAGCGTGGTTTAGCAAGAGCCAGCCAATAAATCTCTTCAAAACTCGGCGACAAACAGCGGCATCAGGAATAAGCTGCACCCCAGCAGCACCGCGACGTGCCACATCCCCCACCGCGGCGGCTGCAGGGGTCAGCGGGGACCGAGGGCGATGGCGGCGGGGGGGGCCCCGCCACCTCCGGTAGCCCCGGCGTCCCCGCCCTCCCGGCACTGCCGGCCCCTTCGCGGCCCCTGAGCGTGGCCCGCCGGGGAGCCCCAGGCGCTGGCAGGGCCGGGGGAGGGAGGGAACTTGGTACACGCCCCGTCTGGGGCGGGGGGCGGCGCGAGTAGGGGTCGATGCTGAGCGATGGGGGAGCGGGGGAAGGGACCACCGGAGCCCTCGGCATCCTTCCTCTCCCCGGTGGAAGGGATTGCCCCTCCTACGCAGCGTGACCCAAGCGAGGGCTTCCCCTCGCCACACGACCCCCTCGTGGGAGGAAGGGGGATTCCCCCGGCGCCGAACGCTGCCCCCGGGCTGCCGAGCAGGTGCCAGCCTCCGCTCGGGGCCGAGCGAGCGGCGCGGAGGGCGCGCCGGGTCCCGCGGGCGCGGGGGCTGAGCTCGGCAGGGAGCCCCCGCCCGGCCTGCGGCGGCACCGAGCGGGTGCCGAGGCCGCCCCGTCGCTGAGCCGCTGCCCGGGCCCGCGCTCCGCCCCGGGGCCGGGGCCGTGTCGGGGCGCGACGCCCGCTCGGAGCTGGCCGTGGTGCTGGGGCCGCCTCGCCGGCGCGCACAGAGGCGCCGCTGCTCGCGCTCGGGCCCGCGGAGCGCCAGCCTCCCCGCACCTGGCTCCTCTCGGCTTCTCCCATCCCACAGGAATAGCTCGGGAGGCTCCCGGGGGAAGCGGGTATTATTTTCAGGCTGTAATTAAGGCTTCCTGCACTACCCAGCAGGCAGAACGGTGTGCGTTCAGCGCGGCTCGGCGAGGTGACACGGGGAGGGAGATGAGGGCAGCCATGCGATGCTGGAAAGGCATCTCTAGGGTAGTGAAAAGCACCGGCGGCTTCTTAATAAACTCATAGGGCAAAAAAAGAGAGGCACCTGAGCACCGTTCTTTGTAATCGCAAGCACAGGATATTGAGCCGGCAAACCACCGCTTCCCACCTGTCCTTCCACGGCACAAACAGGTGTTTCCTTATTCCCGGGAGCTTTTCAGAGGTGTGGCCTTTGTGTCACTGTTACCGTGTGTCATCCTCTATATTTATCAGAGGTGGGGCAGAGTCTGTTGAGTATAAGGGTGCATTTCTGGACTAATTTAATTGAATCTCAGTGGAATCATCCTGGATTTACACAACTGTGAATGGTGTCTGAAAATGAAATTTATATATACATAATCCGTATTAAGACGGCTTCATAGTAATTGACTCTGTACTAATTACAAAGCTTCAGCTACATTAAGGGATATAAAATCAGATATGTAATCAATCTTAGGAAGTGAGTGTTGCTTATTTGCAGAAACAAGTGTTAAAATCTCTATATTCAGAGGCATGAATAAAAGGAAAAACATCCATTTTTTGGTGATAATATTTGGAGAAGTAATCTTTTTGACTCTGATAAACACTAGAGAAAAAAATCTCTTAAAATATTTTTGAATGTTTTTCCTTTGGACAGTGAATGAGTCTTCAAGTTGAATTTTTTTCTTATTGCTCATTGTCTTAATGAAAAACATATATTTGTCTGAAAATGTATTCAAGTTCCCAAAGAGAGTAGTAGAAAGAGTGAAGAGGAACATATTTATTTTAACACTTTCTGTAATACCAAACATCTAGTCAAGTCATAATGGCCAGCAGTGACATAATTCTCATTTTTACATTAAAAATGTCACTTTGATTTATCTATAGCAGCAATACAAAGTAATCACGATAAAACTGTGACCTTTACTGAACAATCAGTGTTTGCTTCTAGTATTCAACAATTAGTAGCAAATTAGATCAACTACAGGCCAGTAGAGTCCAGAGTCCAGTGCTTTAGATGCCTGTCTGGAAAGAAAACAGAAACAAAACAAAACAAAACAAAACAAAAAATGCATTTAAGAATTCAAATTTCATTGAAGTCCTATTTTTTTCATGTTAAATTCGAGAGTCACACTATGCTTGCCTGAAAACTGAAGGCACCAGAACTCCATGACTCTGGAAAACCATTTTTTGTTTTGTCTCCCGAAGGTAGCTTCAACTTTGATGTTGATTGTGTGAATGTATATTATAGTCCTCTTCCCCCCCCCCCATCTTTTTATCCACCTTGGCTGGTTGGTTTAGAACTGATCAAGATAACCCCAGCCAAAGCAAGGTAACTGCTGCTGAAAGACAAGATCTGAGATGTGGTTTTTAGCAGGGAATGAATTCACAAGAATGATAGGTTGTAATAACTACAGGAGCAATAGGTGACATCAGAAAATCTTCCATTGTGGTGATTTACACTCCTGCAGTCTTGTAGATGATCTATTGCTCCTGGAATGCTTAATGCTTGTTTTGCTTATTGCTTGATAATTTTCTGTAGCAAGCCAATAGAGAAGTGCGAGAGGAAAATATATTAAAATTGGACAGCTAACAAGCACGGAGAAAGTAATGTGGAAGAATTTGCATTTGATTGGGAAAATATGCATGCAAGTGGGAAAGTTTGAATTTGTTATAAATATGCGTCTCTAGTGTGATTAAAGAAATGGAAAATGCCATAGAGATATATGTTTTATCTATAAAGTTGTGAAGTTGCTAACTTTACAGGAGACCAAAATACCGTGGGAGGGTGTCCCCGGAGCTCACACCCACCCTGCGCGGCCGATCCCGTGTCCTCTGCCCCCTTGTGGCACTGGCCCTCGCCCCGCCGCAGCCCAAGGAGAGCTCTCCAGTGAGCGCGGCCGCTCCTCAGCACAACTATAGATGGCGTTTCCTGGCCTCAAGGACAGCCTCTGATTATGGAATAGTGGTTACAAGGTTTTCACTGGCATTTTAACTGCTTCATTCTCAAGTTCCTTAAGAGAATTTAGAGGACTATATGCCTAAAAATGTGTTACTGATCTGTTTCAACATCTTGGCAGTTAGCAATTAAACCTGGTATTGTCAGGAGAAGATAGCTCTGGGGAAATGGCTCTAATCGTATTTCCCGTCATATTTTTGGTGGGAAGACAGAAAAAAGGACTCAAATTTAGTGCAGCATTCTTATCATAGCTGACTTTTCAAAGTCCTATGTTTGCCCTCCTGTACACAGAAGTTGATAAGTGCATTCCTATTTAAATAAACACTTTTTGTACTGGAGCAAAATGCAGTTAATTCTTTCTAGTTCTTTCTTTCTTTCTTTCTTTCTTTCTTTCTTTCTTTCTTTCTTTCTTTCTTTCTTTCTTTCTTTCTTTCTTTCTTTCTTTCTTTCTTTCTTTCTTTCTTTCTTTCTTTCTTTCTTTCTTTCTTTCTTTCTTTCTTTCTTTCTTTCTTTCTTTCTTTCTTTCTTTCTTTCTTTCTTTCTTTCTTTCTTTCTTTCTTTCTTTCTCTCTCTCTCTCTCTCTCTCTCTCTCTCTCTCTCTCTCTCTCTCTCTCTCTCTCTCTCTCTCTCTCTCTCTCTCTCTCTCTCTCTCTCTCTCTCTCTCTTGCTCTGCTCTGCTCTGCCGTTTTTCCAACCAGCATAGGATATTTGTGTTGCTTTTACCACATATATCCTGCAGGCCCCTAAAATTTATTCATCCGTCTATGTTATATATGCTTACAGTTTTAAATAAAGCTGGAATTGTCTTCAGAGCTGTCAAGAGCAATACAGAAACTTTATTTGGAATCCCATTTAGGCCTAAGATGGCCTTTGTGATTCTCTGACAGGTTGATGTCTCTTATCATCACCTTTAGTTTTTATCAGACTTGTTTTCTCCTCTCTTTGCTCTTCTATGTCTTTCCAGAACTTCAAGTTATAGTTCTAGATTTTGCTTTAGTCCTTCACAATAATAATAATAATAATCATCATTTAGATTATGACTGTCTGCACTTCAGGCTCAGGCGAACTACGCAGTTGCCGGGGACAACAGACTGCCAAATTACTTCTGTTGGAGAGGACAGAAATCATGTGCTTGAACATCATGAACATCCAAATAGCAAATCTCTGCTGATGCTACTCAGGAAGGCACTGGGTGAGTGTGGTGGCAACTGCTGCTGTCAGAGCTGGTTCCTTCAAGAAGTACTTTGTCTTTGCCTGCACTGTGCTGATGCCTCAGACACGAGGTCATTCTTAACCCTAAAACCATGGGGTCTACCCCACTACCTACGTAGAAAAATTGGAATGCTTCATTACTGGTGTCACAAAATTCACCTTGAATTAGGTCTGATTATAGTTAATTTGTGTTTCACTTTTTCCATCTGAGAAAAAGGCTCTTATTCCTGGCAAGACCACTAATGTCAATGAGATTGCACAGAGGCAATTTTGGCCTTAAGGCATATGTCATCATTGTGTCTGCATATGGGTCTTATTAGTATTGAGGACTCCAGATATCTACATAGGAAAAAGACTATCAGGTTCTCAGGATGACAAAAGAAGTGTCTACATGAAATTACAGTCTAAAAAGTGATTAAAATTTCTATTTAATTCTACAGCTAGTTTAATCAGTAATAAAAAAAAGTTATCTTTTGGATTTCATTCAGTGTATATTTTACATGTAATGACTCTCAGAGACATTAATTTGATGACAAGAATATGAATTATAGATTCAAAATCCATAAGACAGAACTTCTGTGAGCTAAATTTCTAGTCTGCTGAAGGTACCATCACATGGGAAAACAGTAAGACAGCAAGCAACTTTACTCTTTCTATAAGGATTCACAAAAAGTTGTTAGTTATTCTACAGTATTTATTGCTATTATTATGTGCTATATTAGAACGCCCAGGGATTCAGAACCTCATGACTTAGGATCATTTTGGAATTAGCAGGTACAGGTATGAAAAGAGAATTACAAAAACCATCAATATATCCATTTACTCAATGCCCTGCCAGCAGATCGTTCCCTTTAGTATATTTGCATTTGTATTATTCATTTAGGATTTAAATTATTCAAGCAATGAGGCTTGCACTTCTTCCTCTGAGAGACTCTTTCAATATCTCTCTGTCTCACCACAGGGCTTCATTCCCTTGTATTAAGCCACAGTTTTGGTGTGGGCTCTTGCCTTGGGGGTTCACAGCATTTAGATGCATGCTGTGTTTCCCCAGGTTCCTGGCCTGGAACGGGTGCTTCAGGCTATTCTGTGCTGACCTTCTCTGCCCAATTTAGAGCAGCAGGAATGATCCCAGCATGTGCTGTTCCTCTTCAAGATTTTCTAGCTGGATTACAGTGCTATGATTCTACGAGTCTGACAGCTGTCAGTCCAGAAAGAATGTTGATTGTTATTAGGAAAGACATGAAACATACTTCTATTAATTTATTTGTTTCCTCCTACCATATATAGAAGAATTTTAATGGTGTACAAATCCAGTAGCCTGCTCCATATATTTGTGAATAATTCAGTACCACAGGGAAATGTAATTGAAGATGAATATGTGCATTCTCCATAATCTGTCTTCCATCATAAGATAAATTCAGGTATGATATTTTATAATAATAGTTTGTGCAAATTCATGTAAGAATTATTATGCTTATTATATCACAAATCTTAAGTTTTAATCTCTTTAAAAGTATGTGCCTAGAAAATATCAAATAAGCTGTGAAAGGGAAAAAATTCATTGCTAAAGCAATTGTCTGTAAGTTACTAATTGAACTGGATCCATGCATTTCTAAAATAAATTGTCTTTGTACCAAATTCCAGTTGCCTTTTCCACAGTGTATTCAAATATTAAGTGTTAGGACTGCCATCTGTCAGGTGAGGCTTATTCCTTTTCTCAGCTTCTCACACGAAAAACTGTAGTAAGATTTCCTTCTTCTATATCTGCATGTTCTGGATGTATTTATATCAATAATAATGGAAGAGTTTACCTTGCATGTGAAGCAGATTTGTAGTGATTTCTGGCTCTCACCCTAATGCCAATGAAAGGTACAGCAATGGCCTAGGTGTTCCTGAGGTTACAAGGTTTCCGGTTTTGTCTGAAGTTCATCCTAGTCCATCTGCAGCAGGGTTCTGGGGTGTGTGTTCCCAGAGGAAGGCAGCCTGAACTAGGACCTTCAGGGTGAGTAGCCCCAGCACATTGTGTGCTTGCACTGTTTTCTTTCATAATTTTCAAATGGTTTAGTTTCTAAGCAATAATAATAAAAATGGGCCATATCAAAATCTTTCACAAAATGAAATTACTGTTCCCAACCAGTTTGGTAGATGCCCCTCTCTAGTAGTGGGGTTAACTTCAGAGAGGTCACAAGATGAAGATTATTTCTATTCTTCAGCCTTTTTCCTCAGATCAAAGTATAGGAGCTGAATTCCTACTTGGATGATACTTCCATATGCTGCTAGTTTAGCAAGCAGTAGATAGCCAGAACTCCTCTTTTCCTTTCCTCTGCCCTGAAGCAACTGGCAGTGTGGCAATGCTGAGCAGCTGTAGGGGAGAAAAAGGACAACAGCTGCTCTGAACTTGGTTCATGGTAACATTTTTCTTGAGAGTGACCAAGAGGCAATGAGACCTTTTATCTCGTTTAGACAGCATCGGATTGGATGTGCTCTCAATCAGTAGTCATATACAAATATCTTTCCAGCACAGATAAATATTCAGATCAATAAAATACAGTTTTGAAGCATATGAGTGGTTCCTTTTGGATGCTGGTGTCCTGGTAGTACAAATAATCTAAGAAGATTTAAAAAAAAAAATTTAATAGATAAATATGGGGTTTGGTTTTTTCCCCTTTCCTTGGGCTGATCTGATATATTATGATTTTGGATAAATTTTGTTCCTTTTTGCCCTTTGTGGCATGTTTCTCACTGATTTCAGATTTCTGTCTTCACTGCTTGACTACTGTCAATACTACTACTATATGTACTAGTTGTAGTCAGTTATTTGTGTTTTCAGCCTCAAAGGCAGAGGGATAGAAGAAACAGGGAGATGGATGTACAAATGGACCAGAAACTAACTAGAAACTGACCTGAAACTACCCAGGAATTATAACATGCACTGAACTTAAGAACCAAAATTAAATATAAATTGAAACAGTTTAGGGGGAAAAAATAACTTCCATCAACTTTAAATACAATTTCAGATGTTTGTTCCAGTTTGGGAATGTTTTTGCTGTTCCTAAGGATGTTTGTTATATATCCCCAAAGACCTTGTAGACGTTCATCGGAGTGCAGTAAGCCTGAGAAATTTGAATATATATCCCAGAACATAGTATAGTAAATAAATTCCTATTTCACTCATAAGAAATAAACCCCACCAAAATAGTATGAGGCTTTAGTGTCAGTGGTTCCATATGCTCTTGATGAAGGTGAATTTATTTTTCCTAAATATCTCAGTAGTAGTACATTGTGTTTCTATGTTAATTTTTAGTGTTTCATACCTTCTTTGCTCTTTCTGCATTCTGTGAACATATTTTACACAGTTACTTCATCTAAATAAGGTAACTGCAGTTTCTACACTGTGCACACTTAGTCATTAACGATTTTATTATTAGCATATTCTAACACTCAGTTCTGTAGGCGAAGCTTTCTCTGCCTGCCATGTATGTTTTCTCCCTACAACTGTATTTTTCCACATTTATTTTTTTCAGTATTATTCTCACAGTAATAATATTTCTCTGTAACTGTGTAGAGTCCAGCATCATATAGACTATTTCTTCCTGACACTGTACTTATCAGTGCTTTTGTTCACATTGCTGTCAAAAATAATCTGGAAATATCCAGTTTGCATATTTCTTTTTCAATATTTCCAGTCTTCTTTCATAATATCATAGCATGAGATCATGTCTAATTTTATGACAAAAATGGGCATTTGTCTAATTCATTTGAAGAGATAACCATATCCTGAAACAACGTTTGCCTCCTCAAAGGTAGTGTATGAGCTAATCTGCTGCCTGTGCAGATAAAATGCATGCATTATAGACTAAATTTACAAACCCAGCTGCCTGTCTGGAGCGAACATCTCCAGAGTTATATTGATACAGCTGCAAATGAATGGGGAGATTTTTCATCAGTACTAAATACTGTATTCAATAACCCTACTGAAGCCAATATGAACAGCAGGTATTTGGCAAGTGAGAGTTTTGCTCATGATCTATGATGACAGAGAGAGATAATCAAATGACATATGTTGTTTTGTGAAAGTATTCTGCTGCCTAAGATAGAATTTATTTAAATAATCCTGTATTTCTGATCTCTGCCATTAGGTCTTTTTGATTGCAATACAAATAAAATATATATTTTCAGTCTACTTTTTCTAGCACTTGTCTTCCATACATTTCAATTTATTTGGCAGGATGAATAATAATTTCAGATGAAAGTATACTTTTATGCTGGTAAAGAGTAATAAAAGCACTGCTATGCTGAAATATATATTCAGAAATAGCATGATTATCTCATCATAACACATGCATTTATTTTTCATTTTTCTTTTTATCATTCTTTATTCAGTTTTTCAAGATAGGTGCATGTTAGATCACAGTAGAGATATTAATTTGGTTGATGATTATAATTTAAACTATTTTTATACTTTATACTTCTTTTCACAATATAATAGCCAAACTATCCAGATATGCTTTTTGAAAGAGGACTTCCCCTGTACATGCTGTAGCACCCAAATCAATCACTCAGAAACTGTGCTTTAGCTCAGTATTCAGGCTACTCACAGGTGATTTTGAAAGTCTGGTTTCACAACTCTTGAAAAAAAATCAATATAGACATACATTAATTTTTTATGCTGTTTGAGCTAGATAAATATTCATTTACTCATTTTCCTCATATGCTGTGTCAATAGTTTGAAAGAAAGCACATCTAGGATTTTAAAAACCACCATGTTTTTTGTCAGGTCAGGACAATAATGCACAGCTCAGGTGACTGCTTATCCAATTTTGCCTCCAGACTTCCACATCCTGACAGATCGTGGGCAGATCCAGACACAGAACTGTGCTGCTGAAAACATAGGCCTTGTTTTTTATTCCAATTCATCATGAAAAAACCAAATTGATAAAATCATATTGAATATTGAGAGAAAATATTTCCTAAAGATATTTTTAATTTTTCTTAAGAAAAAGTAATTTTTTCCCCAGGAAATACTGGCATTTTGGAAAGCAGACATTCCAAATCAGAGGACTGTTCTGAGGGAGAATTTGTGATAATCTCAAATAGAGATTTCGTCGTACTGGCCCCTGAAAACTCAAGACTGCTGTGTTTCACCTGACAGTGAATATCAATTTTCAGACCTTGTCAAGTAACCCAGTCTAGGGCTATACATCATTTGAGGCTAAGGGGTGCCAAATAGATCTTCAGTTTAAGACAAAAATATAATCCCATTTAGTGCTTCAATAGTCCTTTCTCTGCTAAGCTCACATAGCCATGATGGTTGCCCAAAGAAGTCATGCATTCCCCTTCCTTGGACATTCTCAAGCCTGAGCTACATAAAGCCCTAAACCATCTGGTCTCACAGTTTCCGGACTCTGTTTTAGGTAGAAAATTTCACCTTCTGAGGTTGCTCACGATCATGTTATCATATGATTCCATGATGGTGTGTCTGATATTTTCAGATATACTGAGACTTGGTTTCTGATTACTCAGAATGTGCAGATGAGGTTTTAATTATACCACTTCTTCTTTCTCTCTATAATTTCTATGTGCTGGTCTCATAGGACTCCCTGAAGCATGTGGTTCCATTTCTACCGTTAGCTGAAATCATCAGCAGTATGAGTAGCATTCCCTAAGCTTGAGATGTTCCATAAGTGATACGTTATTGATTTACATTTTAAAAGACATCCCACATACACGTGTATGCTAGGAGGATACTTGTCTGTGATACCTGAAACTTTTTCAGACTAAATATTAAATATAAATCCAGAGTATTTTCTTGTACCCTTTTTTCTTTTTGGTTAATTATCTAGACAGAAGCAGCATTTCCCTCGACTCTCAGAGCTCCTTTGCATCGGCAATGCTTTTCTGTCATGAGAGTTTGATGTCTTCTAGTAATATTTGTTAATCTGCCATAAAGTACTTCCAGTTCCACAATTCCTTCTTTAAGTTCAGGGATAAGACTTTTATTTCTTCCACTGCTCCCTCGTGCTGACATAGCAGAGGAACTTTGCTGATCCTTCTCACAGATGGAAGATCATGACTAACTACATCGTGCAGTTACCAGATTTCCCTCTTTCTCTTTATTGTGTCTCTCTATCCTCAGCACTGACATATTTGCCTTTTCAGTAGTCAGGTGAGCAGGGTAATTTGAATAACTGCTATAGAAGCAAAGACTCAAGGGGTTTGATTTAACTTTGTTTAAATGTTAGTAGATGAAATGTAATCTGATAGGGAGTAGCAGAATCACTGTGCAGATGACAAGTGTTAGGCAGATCTTATTACCTGGAATAATGGAAAACTGTATCCTTTCTATAGTTTTATTTGGCCTTCCCTTATCTAAGAGTTAAAGATATTACGTGCCGTTCTTGATGAATTATAAAAAAGGACCATTAATGAACTTAATTCTAGTTCAGTTTGCATGGGAAGTAGTGAAGGGAGGTGCACCAGCCAATGCTCAAAGCAAATGGGTGTGTGGATAAGCAATAGCCAAAGAGTGCATGGAATAATCATGTTCAAAAGAATAAATAGTTATAAGAGAACAATTTATTCCTCTCAGTTCTCATAAACTAACTTGTGATCAATGTTTTGTCATCCAGAAGATTCTGAGATCAGTGTCCCATTTGTGTAATTTGCTTTAGACATGAATAACCTCGGGACTCTGTTTTATGTTTTATTCTCTCCTGTTGATCTTCTAAGTGAAAATTTTACTGCCAGAAAGAATTCCTGAAAGTGAAAAAAGAAAAGGAAAAGGAAACCAGGAATTATCAATATTCTATTTTATATAAATAGAATTACATCTGCTGCTGCTTGAACACACTCAGATTCATGGGTGAATTTCAGACAAGCCAGTAGGTATTGGTGGGTAGAACATACCTGATAAGCCAAAAATATTGCATGTATTTTTAACCCACAAGAATGTGGACAGCTGGGGGTCTTGGAACACTTTATCAATTTGTGAATCTAAGAAACTACAGAGCATTGAAATCCTTCCAAAATAATTCATACTTGAGACAGATCATGGCATATGATTATGTGGTAGTGGAGCCCTGGCTATAATGCCATCTGTTTTCCCTATGTGAAAACACCTCAGGAAGGATGGGAGCATTATAGTGATATGTGACAATCACTACCTAACAGCACATCTAGTTCAAGCCAAATTATCTTGATTGACAACATGAGAGGACGTTAGATTGGGGGGAAAATAATAATTATTTTGCCTTAAATATATATAGAATTAAAAATGTCTAACATTATATATAATCAATTATGTCAATAATTGTATTGTATTTTATACCTTATTTAGTTTTTAAAAATTTACATTTCTAGATAAATAATAAATTGTCAATAAATTGTCATTTCTGTGTTTAGTGAATAAAAGACTTCTGCTATTTTAGCAACTCCTAGCCAACTTATTTTACCTTCGATTTGCTCTTTATGCTGTATATTATCTCTGTATAGTTGCTATGTTTCCTATTTGATTGGATACCTGGGATTCAGATCTGTATATTTAGGGTATTCTTCAATAGGAAATTTCTTCAGTAGGAAATTTCTGAAAGGTAGCAAGGGATTCAGTCTTTAAGGATTTTTTTTTCCTTTGTTTCTATTAGGCAAACTACTGTGAGACTGATTCAGTAAAACAAAAGAAAATTATAGGGATTGGAGTTTTATAAAATAAGAGGAAAGATGTACTTTTTTTTAGGGAGTCTTAATCTATTAGGACTTTCCACAGCAAGAGTCCCTCCTCTCCCCCTCTTCCCACTGGTTGGTATCAGTCAGATTCTAATGGGCACCATTCCAACATTTTGCAGACTTTATTTTTAGATAGGAGGTGTTTACATTATATTCTTGATACTATCTTTTTTTCTCATTCTTTTTATTAAATACTATCCTGTTTTGTACATATATATATATTAGTAACTTATACTTCCTTAGTAACAACATCCCCAGAAAATATGCATTTTAAGCAGAATAATGCCTAAAACATAGGCAGTGCATGACAATGGACTTCCCTGCAACCTACTGCTACTAAAGCATTTCAATATAGAAAAGCAACTACTTTAAGGCTTGTATTACTCTCCCACTTCTAATATTTTAAAGGGATCTAATTATACTCTTTGTCTCCAGAGAATTCTCTGAATTAAGGGTTATTCCACTGAAGTCAGTACTGCCATACAGTACAGAATTATAGTCATAAAGGGGAACAGTTGTTTCCTGATCCTCTGGTGAAAAAAAAAGGTGCCATAGGATTAGAAATTAACTGGTTTATACATACATATACCCAAGCTAATAAAAAGATAAGAAAAATGTTTTCTTTTAGTCTAAAGCTCTAATTAGGGAGCTAGGTTTACACAGAGTGAGATTTCTGATATCCAGCCCAGTTTCTAAGGACTTTGCTTTTTAAAGGTAAATCACCTAACAGTTTTATCCAGGGTCTTTGTAGACAGGTTTAGATACCTCTTTGTTCGGTGTTGAGCAAATGAAGCAAAATTCAATTGAATTATATTTCTAGCTTTAAAATTAAAACTTCCAAGGGAATACTATTTCTATCTTTAAAATGAGATGGAGGAAAAAGTGAAAGAAAACAGTGAGGCTCATTAAAATGCCAAATAGGACTTGAAAATTCTGTTTAAATTTTTTTCTTATAAATAAGTTGTAAGTTCCACTTGCTGCTATTGGGATATTTTCTTTTAAAAATACTTAAATAAGTAGGTTACTGGGAGCAGGGTTGGTCTCCTAACTTCATAGCCCAAGCCATTAACCTTATAGTTAGACAGAGATGTCTGCCTCAAGGACAGTATTTTTTGTGAAAAATCTGCCAGCTTTTGTGCTTAGAATCATGGCTCTTCAATGTCCCTGTGATCACAATGTCACTTTCATATTTGTATTTACTTCCAAGCTAACTATATTATAAAAGGAAAAAACCTGCAAGTTAACAGAAGTTAAAAAGAAAGACAGTGCACCTATAATTATGATCACAGGAACAAGCAATCTACAAGAGCGTATTTTCTCTGGGCTGTGTTCATCAGAAATCATCCATGAAGGCCCGTGGCAGGTACTGAAGGTCATGGATCCTGGCTCATTTAAGCTTAACTCTCAAAATAGTGTGAAGGCTGCATTGTTTGAATCAATCCGTCAAGAGTGTCAGGAAGCAGAATATGAAGTTTTTTCAGGGAAATTAAGTTGCACTCCAGCATATTTTATGGTAGTTAATAGACTTTGTATGTATTTTATGGTAAGTCTCCATTTCATGAGTTAGTAACTGTAACAGGTTTCTGTATCCTCGCACTGAGAAGCAGCAGCAGGCTGCATAATAGCATTAGTCAGGTGTGATGGTAGCTTTTTGGGATGCATATACTATTTCTTTAATTTTATTGGGTGAAAATTTACTTTCTCATAAAAGTTTCCTTCGTTTTCTGGATTTGATACCTACCATGCTTGACTAATTTGCTGTCATACTGTTATCTATGTGGCCATACCTGTTGATCAGTTTAACTGAGCTTTTTTTTTTTTTTTTCAGAGAACACAAGGACAAAGTGGGAGAATGAGAAAGTGGAAAAGAGAAGAGGCAAAAGAAGTGTGATAGCAACAATACCAGCTTTGTTTTCCAGGAATATCTAGGGCTCAAGCAAGCTCAATGGAGGTAGCAACTACATGTGAGCCATTTTTTAGTCTACTTTTTGTTAGATTTTTGCTGATTCAAGCTCAAGAAAGCAATGGAAGATCTTTGTATTCTCAAGGTACAGTGAGGATGACACTCTCCTTGGATACCAGTTAAACCAACAGTGCTGGTGCCACAAGTAATATGATCAGAGAATACAGATGGCTTTAAGTGAAGATATAGACTCACACCTGCAGAGCAACAGACATTTAAATGAAAAGACTTAGTGCCAGGTTTTCCTTGATTTTTAAACTTGGCCTTACTAAACTAACGGAAATAATGAATTATGTACAGGTATACTGACTCCCTTTAGAAAAGAGAGCATGTACCTTCAATACTGATTTTGAATCCTCATCTTTAAATAGAAATGCTATCGATGGAGGGAAAAGCTACTGTCAGATTGCTATGTTCTGTCTATAATCTATTTGCTGTAAAATGGAAAATGACCCAGGGAAATAAATGTGTTATGCAAGTCTGGGTAAGACATCTCTAATAGAAAATGTTTATTTAAAGAGAAACATCGTTTTCCTGCAAATGTGTTACAGATTTTAAAAGATCTAAACACCTGGAGCTGGTAGTTGTCTATGCTGTCCTTGCTAATGTGAGAGGAATCCCAAACAGTGTGTTAACTAAAAGCTTTGCATGTTTACATCATGTCTGCTGGGTGTTTACATTTTTAAATGGCATGTACCCAGGAATCTGAAAAGAAACCAAGCAGTGATAATTTAGCACTTTGAAATGAAGTACATAAGATCTACACTGTAAAGCAAGGCTATTGGCAATTCAGCTAGTCACCAACCAGCATTAGAAATAAACAGGAATGAATAAATAGCAGATGTGAAGAATTTGATTTTAAATTAATCTTAAAATCATAGAATCATTTGGTTTGGAAAAAAAACCTTTAAGATCACAGAGTCCAGCTGTTAACCTGCCAAGTTCACCACTCAATCATGTCGCTAAGAATTACAATCACATATCCTTTAAATGACTCCAGGGATGGTGTCTGCCCATTCCAGCACCTGAGAACCCTACAGTGAAGAAATTTTTCCCAATACCCAACCTTAACCTGTTCTGGAGCAACTTGTGTCCATTTCCTCTTGTCATATCTTTGGTCACCCAAGAGTAGAGGCTGACCCCCACCTTGCTGCAACCTCCTTTCAGGGAGTGGCAGAGAATAATCAGGCCTCTCAAGCCTCTATTTTTTTTCCAGCCTGAACAATTTGAGCTCCCTCAGCTGTACCTCATGAGATTTGTGTTCCAGACCCTTCGCCAGTCTTGTTCCTCTTTTCTGGACAAGCTCCATCATCTCAGTGCCTTTCTAGGAGAGAGGCCTAAAACTGGCACAGGATTTGAGGCGTGGCCTTACTAGTTCTGAGTACAGAGGAACAGTAACTGCCATAGTCCTGATGGCTGCACTATTTTTGATATCTTTCTTGGAATAGACTCAGGTTCTTCACCCAGAGGTCTGTTGGGCACTGGAACAGGCTCCCCAGGGAAGTGGTCACAACTCCAGCCTGACAGAGTTCATGAAGCGTTTGGACAATGCTCTCGGGCACGTGGTGTGACTCTTGGGAATGGTGCTGTGCAGGGCAGGGAGTTGATGATCCTTGTGGGTCCCTTCCAAAACAGCAGATTCTGTGATTCTGTCAAATGGCAGCAAGAAAAAGGGTGTGGCTCTGTAGGATGTGTACATTTTTGATTTCACGTCATTATTTTCATTATATAAACTGCCAATGGAAAAAAATGCAGCAAGCTGATAGGGATAGCCAGGTTATTTCTACTGTTTACTTGGATGAATATAAATTAAATTTTTCAGGTACTTGTTGCTGTATATTTATGTGTGACCCAAATTTCTTCTCTTTATGTTAGTACTGCTTTGGTTCTTGATTCATATTATCATAGAGAAAATTAGAAAATAGTTCTTTTAAAAAATTTATTTCTGAATAAAGAAATCATTTAGTATTTAAATAAGCAAGAATTTGGAAATTATTTGTGAGGTATTGTTACGCATTTTTAGATAAAGAGTAGCATTATGTCTATGAAAATATTCTGTGACATTAATCATGCGTTATTCTTAAAGAAATGGATCAAATACTCACTTTCAGTTAGATAACTATGAGTTCACATAGAGCTGCCAGTTAAATCCTTCCAACCACTATGAAAATACTATGGTAAATTGTAAAGTGGAATATAAATATGATACTCCTTATAAATGCCTATTCCCTAGTTATCATTTGAACTTTGTCATAGTGAGGCAACATTAAACAGGAAAGTTTTACCTGACCTGTAGAGTTAAATATTAGCTAGCTTAAGATTAAAAATATAGGCAAAATAAATAGACTTCAACTCTGATCACAAAATGGGGCAATTAAATAAGTGAAATCTAAACTGTGCAATTAGACTGTTTCACACAGAGGGAGCATAGAAACAATAGATAACAATAGACAAAATGGTAATTCCCAGGATACATACAAAGAATATAGGAAAAAAAAGAATGAAAATTGCCAGAAGGAACCTCGTGTACATGGGCACATAAGCAAATTAATGACTTTTTGTATCAGCTTGGCAGAAGTTCTGAGCAATTCAGTGTTATTCAGTGGTGTCAGATATCACTGAAACATCCAAGAATAAAAACATCAAATGGAAACCGTGACCAATTAGAGATATGAAGGGATTATAAGCATTATTCATGCTTTTTTCTCTTCTATGGCCACTCAATTTGATGGAAAATCTATTTCTTTCCATGTTAATCCCTAAATGTCACAAGATACTTAAAGAATATTTTTATAAAGTGCATGTGTCTCTGGAATAAATGATCAGCACATTTCTACATGCAGATTTCATCAGGGCTGTGCCATTATTCAGACACCTGGCTACATTCTTTAATTCTTATTGAATTGGGAAACTTGGGAAATATGACCACATGAAAGCTCATGTTGACCATAAGAAAGACACTAAAAAAAGTTGGTGGACTAAAAGACATAGCAATACACCCCTCATATAGTGCATCAGAAGATAGACATCTATGACTCTGTATTGACACTGAAAAGCAGCAGTTGCAGTGTTGATTAGACTCAATGATTTTAGGGGTTTTTTTCAACGTTAATGATTAAATGATTCTATAAGTGATTCCACTCAGATCATTAGAACAGTCTCATCATTATATCCAGTTTTTGATTAAGGTAAAACAATTTTAGATTTTTTGCATGGCCACCAGGTTTTGGAATTATCTAACAGAATTAAGTACCTCATCCTTCATAAATCAGCAGAGGTATTTTGTTGTTGTGAGAGCTAAACAAATCTCAATTATTGAGTTTGTTGACATCTACCCTAGTAGGTCTAAGAAAGATGATTCCAGAGCACCACTGTCTTGGGGTGCTGACTTTAATGTCACAGCTTCAGAAGCTGGCACTAATTATATATGTTTCCAAAAAATCCATCCTTTCCCATCTCTGCCTTCTTGTTTTGCTCCTGTGCCGCCTACTCCCGTATGCCAGAACAAGTGTTCATGTACTCACAGTTCAGGTTGAAATCAACCTAGAAAAAGAATTGGTGGAGGGCAAAACTTTCTCTTTTAACAGGAACCCCAAATTTTGTATGCTTAAAACAATGATGCTACTTAAGAAATCTGAGTAAAGCACTGGGGGAACCCTGCTATTACCAGCCCAACAGAGGGTCCCCTCTGCTGTATTTCGAGAACAGGAAAAGTCTCATCACCTGTCCTCCAGTTTCTCTGAGTCCCTGAGTTGCTGCAACTGCTTAGGGTAAGTGTTGGAACTAGAAACACTTGTCTCTTCACCCAATTACTTAAAAAAGAAGGTTTCATATTCTTTTAGAAGGAATAAAAATACCTATGTATTTCTGGGAAATTATGAAGTCTTTTCTGCCTTTATCACTCCAATAGTAATGAGATGCTGCCAAGGTTAGGAGTTGGAAATATCCTGAGCTAATTCGGCCCAGCCCTGATTGTATTAAACTTGAAAATAGATTTTAGGATATTCTCTTTAAAGATCAGCATATAAGATACCCATACTACTGGTTAGAAAACACGTTTAAACACTTTTGAGCAGAGAAAGTGAATAGCTCATCAGCCAGAAACTAATTAAACAGATCGTGTTTTTAGCGCTTTTTTTACCTTACAAGGTATATATGCAATGTATCTTTAATCTGAGTGAAGCTGGGAAAGAACTAAGGAAAGAAAAAAAATTCTTTGGTCATGGTTGGGGAAATTTATATGGATGACAATAAAGACTTGTGACAGCATGTCATACGCTCTGAACCGTTACCTGACTACAGGTAAGAAAGTGAGGTTAAAATCACTGTGTTACTGTGGCACGTACTTAAAAAACGTGTAACCAGATATTAATTTGCTTAGGAAAGGAGTCAGGGGAATACTTAACATCTGCTCGGAGACATGACAGGTAATAGAGTTGGTTAATTAAACAAATATTTATGGATAATTTATCTGAGATTTTCAGAAACAGATTTTGATTCTTTTTATGTTTGGTGACTATTATGTACAGAAAGTTTATGGAACAGGGACAAATGTTGAGTAGTTTGCTTGGTGATTGATGTGGGCTATAATTACTGATTATATTAATGCACATTTTTTATTTGAATAGCTCTGACAGATAATGAGTTATCATTCAGTGCTCTTGGTTATCACTAACATAGAATTAACCACTGGTAGCCTTGAAAGCAAAAATAAAAGCATGTATAAAGGTGTGAACCCCAAATGTTTGGATTTTGACCTATAGAAGCCTGTGACTGACTCTTTCTCCATAGGGCACTTGTTCAAATAATGTATGTTTTAGGCAGAATACTATATCTTTCATGAGATGTGTAATAATAATGAGAACAGAAAGCTGTAAGATTTGCCAGAATTCATGTGAATTTATGTCATATATTCAAAACTCATCAGAAATTACATTTATTCAGCAATGAAGCATGAACGTGTCATGTGCTTTTCATGACAATAGTCCTCTAGAAGACATAAATTGTTCCCCTGGTGGAAGTTTGTGTTCTCATTGCCTGGGACAATTCTATCTCCAACTGCCCTGGGCCTCTGAGCACAGAAGCAGAGGTTCTGCAGCCATCCATGTTCTGATTTTTCATTACAAGCTTGCTCTATTTTATTGTGTTTTAAGAATGAAGGAGGGATAATATAAAGTTAGCTATACCAGAACTTTGCCATCTAATATTTTGGTGGGAATTTTTTATTTCTTAATAGCATGGCAGAAGAGAAAACAACACTGTAGGCACAGATCTCAGTCCTCCTCCTTTTATTCCTGAAAAAGATATGTTTTGAAGACAAGAAACAGGATGTGTTGATTCCTTTATATGTAACTCATGTATTTCCTGTGGGGTCTGCCTGTCACATTTGTGTCAAAAGCTCTTCTGCCTCTATGGAGCAGGAGATTGCTCAGCATAACCACTGCCATGAGAAGGAGAAAGATGGTGAGGCACGGGTGAAAAAGATGCAGCCCCTCACACCTAAAGTTTACCAACAGAGCACACAATGTAGAATGTGGGGAGAGCAGCTGTGTTGCTGTGCATCCTCACACTTGTTTTGCAGCTTTGTCCTGGCCTTTTAAGATGTTGGCCTGAATTTGACAGAAGTGCACTCGGCAGTCTGCGGCCAATGAGGCCAAAATCCATTTATGTATATGTGAGGCTCCACTTCCTATTAGCAAAATAAAAGTACTTAAAATAAGGAGGCATCCAGCTATCCTTGTTAAAAAGGCTGTGCAGACCCTGGAGATTATTTGAATATTTTTTCCTAAGAGCTCAATAATTACTTGGAAAATTAATAAAGTATATTTTAAGGGAAATATTCCCTGTTTGAAAGTGAATACATATTGCCTTCAGGGACTTATTCTGATGTCTTTGAGTGGTCTCTACAAAGAAAATACCTTCCTTTACACTGCTTAGTAAACCATTAATATAATAGATATAGAAGGACAGAGCATCAACATTTTTGACTCTTAATATTCAATGCGTTTTAAAGCCTTTGCTGTGAATAAATAGAGACTTTAAAACACTCCTTCGTAGGTTTATATTCACCAGATTCCTAAGATCTCCTGGAAATGGAAGCAATTTTCATTTAAATAATTTATTATCAGACTTACAGTGCACTCTACATCTTAAATGCAAACTGACTACAGCTTGCCCATTTCCAAGCATTCAAAACTACTAACTTGGGATGCAAGAAAAGGTAAGTTTGGCTTTAAAAAAAAATTAAGAGGAAAAATAGGTTATTTTTTTCTTTTGTTTGCTAATCTTTTTGGAAGTCCATATAGTGAACTTTTCACTATTGATAAGTTTAACTACCTTACCCTGTCAAAATGCATCTGGTGTTCTGACATTTTAAGGCTCTTTCCATTTAATAGTGTTCAAGATTGACCCATTTCCCATTTTTCTTTCCATTTTATATTTTATCAACATGGATTTCACATTTTTCATTTCAAAAAAATCTGTGTATTTCAGGAAAAAGGTAAGATTTTAATAAATAAAAAATTTATAGGTAAGGTGTGTTGAAGAAAATGTAGGGAAGAAAAAGTGAATTGGAAAAATAACAGGAATAACTCCTAAACCTGTTTTTTTTTAAATAAAAATATTATTTGTTAGGGAACATATTTGGGGTAAAATAGCTTAACCAAGTTTGTGCATAATGCCTGCCAGTTATGTGGTTTTTAAAATTCTTTCTACTATTTTTACTGAAATGTACGAGTTGAACACTTGTGTGCTTTGCTGGACAAACTGGCCAGTGAATAAGTCCCTTAACAAAAGAGGTTACCCTGAAGAAAAGGGTGACTCTCTATTTGCATGTTAGTTTTTCTGGCCTTTTTTCATAAAACCCAGAAGCATAGATTGCTTTCGGTTGGAAAGGCCCTAAAAATTATGCCGTTCCAACCGCTCTTCCATGGACAGGCACACCTTCCACCAGGCCAGGTTACTCAGAGCCCCATCCAACCTGGCCTTGAATACTTCCAGGGATGGGGCAGCCACAACTTCTCTGGACTCAGACTTTTATCACCATGTGAATAAATAATTCCTTCCTGATGTCTACCTGAAACTTACCCTCCTTCAGCTTAAACTCATTCTTCCTTGTTCCCCTCATGTGCCCTTGACAAAAGTCCCTCTCCATCTTTCTTGTAGGGTCCCTTCAGGTATTGGAAGGTGCAATAACATCTGCCCAGAGCTTTTTCTTTTCCAGGCTGAAAAATCCCAGCTCTCTCAGCCTTTACAGGAGAGGTGTTCTAGAGCCCTGCTCATGGCCTCCTGTGGACTCGCTCCAACAGTTCCGTGTCCTTATGTTGGGGACCACAGAGCCGAATGCAGTGCCACAGGTGGGGTCTCACCAAGCAGATTAGAGGAGCAGAATCACTTCCCTTGACCTACTGCCCGTGCTGCTTTGGATGTAGCCCAGGATATGGTTGGCTTTTGGGGCCAACCCAATCATCTTACAGAGAAATAACAGAAATGAGATTCTACAGTGGACCGGACTTCAGTGATTTGCCTTTCATGAGGCGTGGCCCTGATCCTGACCTTCTGAGCAAAGATCAGTACTCAAAGTTTAGTGTTTGTTGGTCAACCTTCTGTATTGAAAAATTCTCCCAAAGTATAGAGAAACATATCTGAAGAACAATGGAGCTCAACATTTCCTCTCCCTTTGATCTCAAGAGAGGGTAATGGATGTTCCCTTTTAAAGCATCTGTGTTATTGATTGTGTAATAGGCTTTATCACTTTTACAAAAAGTGTTGCCTCAACTAGTTCTATGTTCATTACTTTATTTGCTTCTGAGAAAAATATTATCTTCAGAAGGTCCCAGGCAGGGATTTACCATCCTGCATCAAATGAGTAAAACCTAATAATTCCGAAGTTGTTGGCGAGAAAATAGCAGCCCCATGACAGGTCATGTTCCCACAGGTTTCTCTGATAATCACTAATTGTTTCAAAATCACATATTCAAAATGGAAAAGAGCTGATTCCATCAGGCCACATCATTAAGAAGAAGAGATGACACAAAACATCAGCTGCCTAGCAATGTCATGTTCCTTCCGCTTATCAGTGATATGTTTATTCTCTTTTTAAATAATAGAAATGTAGTTTCTGCCATTTTTATAAGTCCATAGTAGTTCCACATCTAAATGCAATTAATTCTCCATAGTTCCTACATAGATTAATTTTCTTCTGATTTTCATACTCTCCTACTAAACTAAATAATTGCGTTTTCCTCCTTGTTAAGGCCCTTCAATATCTTTAAGCATTTATAATGTGTCCAATTAGTTGTATAATGGCAAACTGTACAAATACTGGGGGAGGATCTTCTAATTGAAAATATGTAGTTTGGCATTGATTTTCTGTAAAAGCAGAGCACTTAACAGCACAATGCTCTGCTCTCTCCTGGTCCAGTTCCAGGAAAGGATTTAGGCACCTAAGACAACAGCTGAGTAGATACAAATTATCTAAATCAATTCAGCCACTATTTAACATTTGTGGAGCCTAAATTCAATAAGGAGCTCCCTGTTCCATCTTAAAATCCCTAAGCGCATAGATGCTTAGAGCAGATGATGTCTATGTAGCCATCTTATTACTTATTTTCCTTCTAAATATGGCTAGAACCCCAGAAGCAGACATTCCTTCACTTTAATTGACTCTGAGACTTGACCTAAGAAGTTTCTTTGCAGTGTGGCAAAAGCATATCTGCAGAAACAGGCTGCATTTTTCTGCAGTCTCCCTTTCTTTAAGTTAATGGTGAAAATGACAATACTGTTCACCTTTTCCATCATATTCTAGAGTTCACCAGCCCTCAAATTAGGATCCGAGTTCAGTTTCTTGATCAGAAAGCGTTAAACACACAGACTGTGTCTCAGAGGAAAGTGCTTTCAGCACTATTCATGGCTTCAGGTGCATTTTTGAGAAAGAGAGGAGAAAACTCTTGTAACCTTCAGTGGCTCCTGTACTGTCCCCATGGCAGGGTGTGGCAGGGTCTCTGGCCACAGAGTGTTCCAGATGAAGCATTTGCAAATCATCCTCACCTGAGAAATGCAGAAGTCAAGGAATGCAATATTGGATTTGGGGGTCTATTATTAGTTTCAGGTACTCAAAATGCATATTTGATACCCCTGTGGTCAGTCTCTGCACTCACATTAATCTATCTCCTTACCCATACTTATTTTACTTTTTCTCTGGAAATGTCTCCGATTTTAAGAAGTTATCCGAAAGACTGGGAGGAAATTCATATGAGAAACAGTCTTGTTCTTTTCTTTTTAAGTTCTTCTCTGCATTTGTTTCTTTCCCTGAACATTTCAGTTACACATTGGTTATTTCTTTTTGAGCCTTTGATCGTGGCACAGATATTTTTCTGGGGCTTTTCTTGTTTTCTACATCTATCTGGTATTGAGTTTTAACTTTGCTTGAGAAATCGAGCAACATGCACCTGTTTAATTTGTTTAATTAATATTACACTAAATATTTATGTTTGAATTGTTATTCTGTTCTGTCAAAAACATCTGTCCTCTAAGATTTCTCCCTTTTCTTACATGTATGTATATATGAAACTGTTTTTCCTGAAGCTATGATCTTTAAATTTTTTAATTTCACCATAATTGTTTTATTATTAATGATTCCTCTTTCTAGCTAGCCTTAAACCCTTTTCTGATGCATTTCCACATATTGATATCCCGCAGTTATGACTTTAATGTCAAAATCCGTTCATGCAAGTGACTCTTGGAAGTTTAATTTTAAAATTTAAACATAAATACATTAGAAATTTAAATATATTGCATCAACTGTCTTTCACCTATTGATTTTTTAATTCTATCAAGAAAATAATGTTGATAAAAGCTGTTGTTTGCAAACACATGATTAATATGTCTTATAACATAGATCTTTGTTAAGCTAATATGTGTTTTGAAAGAAATATATTGAGTATCTGATGTTTGACTTATGCATTGGCATTCTGCTGGATAGAGCAGAATATTAGCTAACTCATGAGGTTAAATTCTGATTTTACAATACTGCTTTTATCCCAGAAAGGTTTCAGGGCCAGTTAAAAAAAATCTTGAATAAAATAGGGTGTCAGGTTATTTCCAGACATGCTTGACTGTCAAGTCATGATTATATCTGTCAACTCATATTGTAACTCATGATATATGCTCGTACACATAAAGCAGGAGGCATCTTTTCCTTGTGTAGAAAGTTTCAGAAGTTAAGCTCAATACCAGCAGATACCACCGTTATAGTATAATGTCTATTTCCTTCGGATTATCTTATGCACTGCATTTTAGGGAGGGGATTTTGCAGACACTTCCAAAGGAGCTGAGGATCAGCTGTGTGCTTTCAGACCCCAGATAATATGTTGAATATCTTCTTAATCTTGAAGATTAAGAAATGTTATTATTGTGAGAATGAATTGTTGAAGGTTTTGTCTTTATGGCAAAAACCCCCTGTGTTGACTGCTTGCTAAATTATTATTTTTAGTAGGTAGCAGCAAATTGAAATCTCCATTCCAAAATAGGCAGAAATTATGCTTACAGTGGGGAAAGAATTAGTATTTATTGGATTTTTTTCACACTGAATCCTTTCACTACATGTTCTGTTTTTTGTCCTTTATCAGCCATTTTTGTTCCCATCTTAAGAATCCTGCTTCTGCAGGGGTCAGTGAAATCTCACCATTAACCACGAAGAAAATGAAAAACCTTCCTCTCAGAAATCATTATAGCCTATTCTTTTTTTCTCCTGCTGCTTCAGTCTTTGGCTTTTATCTTTCATAACTCTTTTTTTTCGTTATTACAGTTTGCAACTGTTCCCTCATGTTTTGGCTCATTGATTTTGTTTCCTTGGTTCTCACAGTAGCTTTACTACTCAAAACACTCTGTTTTCCCTTCTACAAAGGAAATAGGTAATTTGCTGTATGAAGATCTTTGTTGTTGGATATGGTCCCGCAGCAATAGTCAGCCCTCCATTCAGAAAGGTTAATGTCCTGTGAACCCCAGCTTTAGTCTACTGTCATTCTCTGTGATGTTTGTGGCTTATGAGGGGATCACATTTTATTTGCTGGACTTATCAGTGTTTTTGTCTTTTGATAATTGCCTGACCTGCTATGATTGTTGTTTGCAGTATATACTGACTCAGATCTTTCCATCCACTTTATCTCTGCTTGTTCTTATCAGTTGCGGCTTATTGATGTTTTATTTTGTCAGTGCCCACACGCAGACTGCTCAGTAAAAGTTCCCATATCCTAATGATGTGCACTTTGAGATCTGAAGTATTTGTATAGCATTGAGGGGAATAAACCCTCTAATATTAATGGTTTGTTTTACGTGATAATGTACTCGTTTTTACTACATATTTGGAGCAGAAAATGTTTACTTTCTTTTATATCCCAAAAGTTGTTTTTTTTTGCTACAAAAAAACCCCCAAACCAAACAAGAAAAATTTTCAATCCCCCTGTTTTTGAACTAATTCTAAAAAAAAGAAAAAAAATTGCTTGGAATGACCTCTCCTCCCAATTTGCAATTTTGTTTCAATATATTCTTGTTTATCCTTGTACTGCAAAATGCAAAGTAAATGCCATTAGTGCCTTTACACACTGTGCTCTGTGCAATTTATGCTGAGCAGCAACAGACTCCAGCAGTAAGTGGCCACATAGTGAGATGAACAGTTACATAACCACAGACAGTAATTGGATGCTATTAATGAGAATTTGGGATAGCACAATTTTTTAGCCCCAGAAGTAGTTAGCTTTTTATAATCTCGATTAATGTCATATACACTCTTTTTTGCCGTGAATAATTATTTTCCTAATCTCCAGTTGTGCTCTGCAGAGTCACTGAAACAAGCAACTCCGCATTAGCCTGATTTGTCCAAGTGCCTCAGATTATGTAGCACAAGTATAGATTTGTAGAAGGTGCCTGTGCATATGGAGAGGTGGAAAGCTGTGTCACCTTGCAGGCAGCTCTAAGAAATTGTACTTTTCAGAGTCCTAATTCTTTTACCTTTTTCATCTCAGTTCTCTTGTTCTTGTGAATAAATATCTGTACCTTATAAGGCAGCAGCTGCTTCCATTACACCTTTTCAGACAGTCTGTCTGGCCAGAATCCAGAGCAGGGCAGAAGCGAGCATCTGTTCATAATTTATTTTTCCTTGCTATTGGCATACAGAATGGAATAAATAGGGAGCTGGGTCTAGGCCCCCCACCAGACCCCTATTTTTAAGGTACTTTCCAGGATGACAATCCTCACTCTTTAAATAGATGAGCTTGGAAACAGAATCTGGGATGTTGGCAGCTTAAAAGGACAGGGCTCCAGCATCTGCTGTGGAAAAATAGACACTTCTTAGTAGAAGGTGTAGCAAAATAAAAAATGCCTTAGTCTTCAAAATGTATAGTTTTCCACTGAAAACTGGGGCCTTGCCACGTGAGTACAAGTGTGCTGTGACCTGATTTCCTGCGTAACTGTGGTTACTGTGAAAATGAAGCCACTGGGAGCTGCAGGTGCTCAGCATTTTGGAAAATCAGGTATCAAGTAACAAAGCTAAACGTGCAAAGAATGTTTTTTAAAAAGAATACCAGTTGATCAATCCTCAGTTAAACACCTAAAATTGCGCTGTGTGAGATATTTAAATGAAGTCATACCTAAAGCAGTCTAATAGAGCACTGAAATTGAAAGAAGTAAACTCAAGGTATTATTTTTTACCAGTTTTAGTTCTCATTCTCTGCTCAGAGTCACTGACTTTATCCAATTGACTGACCTTTTATCTTTAACCAGAGTTTGGGGTCATAGCAATTAGTTTTTATAGGTAGGTTATTACTAGGTTGAAAGGCCTAGAATTTTGGATCAAATGCTTTGTATTGAGACTTTGCGAAAAGTGATGATTTTGATCCTGTGAGGACTCTGAAAGAATCTTGTTTTACTTAGTTTAATGTTACTCAAGCTTTCTAGCCAGGACACCTTCTCTAAGTAAGCATCCTCACTTTTCCTGTGGTTCAGCACATTTCAAAAAGGTTGACAAATTCACTGGCACTCCAGCTCCACGAACATTCTAAATAAAGTCTGAATTTTAACAAAAGAATTAGAAATATGGCTAAAAGCCTGCTTCTTTGCAGATGATTTTGTGCAGTTACGGAGAGTGTTATGAAGCCCTGAGCAAGACTGTTTTAAAAACCCTTGTTCATCTGGAATGACAGCAGGATTTTGTGGGAAGTACTTCTCTTACTGGGTTCTTCTTCATGTGCCAAAGAGGTCTGAATTCAGAAGTTCCAGCTTTACAAGAGGCAGGACTCCTTTGATTTTGGACTTATTAAGCAAGGCAAGATGCCGGGAAAGATGCAAGACCTAAACTCTAAGAAGTTACATAAGACCTTCAGTACTATTAGTATATTAATTAGTGTAATAATTTCCTATAATTTCATCTTATTTCAGCTGTCTGTAACATATGTCAATAGCCCATGTTAACACTAATTTTTTTTTCAAGAAAAATATCTCATAACATCACCCTTGAAATCAGAATTAACTGAAAAGTGTGTAATTCAGCTAATGGAGGAGTGGCATTGCAGAAGAAAAAACACAAGAATATTACATTGCATTTTTTTTAAACTCTGGTCATTTTTTGAACTAAGACTCTCAGAATTAAGATGACTGAATGCTTCTCTACATTAAGAGTTACCATAAAGAAAAAAATTGAAGTGTGAATTTAAGCTCATAAACTACTCCACACTAACTCCTTGTGCAAATTCTCTTAGCTAGCAATGTGTGAAGCAATTTACTCCACTTCCGAAAAGCATCAGTAAGTTCACACCTTATCTTTGACAAGGAGGAGGTTATCTCATATTCACTGTGCATTGCATGCATCACATGAGTAACTTGTGCATTGCAAATCCAAAACTCTGATCAGAGCTGCTGCATGAAAAACCCCTCTTGTGTATTTCTACATATTCAGTTATGATCTAGGACCAAGGTAAAGGAATGACCAAATACCTCAAGTATATTCCAGTTCCTGAGTCATGAGGAAAGTCTTCCTGACATTCATTATTGCTCCTGCTTCAAGACATCAGTGAACCTAGAACAACTTGTAGAGAGAAACAACAGAAAATTGGGAATTTTTAGTCATTTGATGTCTAAACCTAGTCCTTCACTGCTTCTAGTACATGCTTTTCTTCCACCCCATGACTCTGTTAAAGGAAGTGTTCTGGTATTACGGGTTGCTTTTTTGCAACCTGTCCTAGAATGTGTGGTAAATGCAGACCCCTAGGTCCTATGCTGCATCACGCAGGGTGAAGCATGACCACTCCAGCAGCCTCTGGCCCCTCAAGAGCCACAGAGAGAGCCTAGAGCTCCTGCCCTGTGTGGAAAACATCTCAAATTGTTGGCACTTTCCTGTGTAATTCTAGGAGCTTCTAAGTAAGATAAACAATGAAGAGCTAACCTGAACAATGGCAGGGTTCAGTCATCAACATACAGATTTTCTGTATTTTGGAATTTACCCAACAGCAATTGTCACCCGGGACAGGTTTAGGCTTTAGGCTCTTTCCAAATATATATGAAGCCCACCTGAATATTAAAAGTGATCACATGTGAGACAATATTCAATTAGTTTACCAATTTTTTCAGCAAAATTCTGATTATTTATGGCCTCAATTCTGTTTGAAAATCTTCCCAAAACCTCCAGTGCTTAATCAGCCTTTTTGATCTAAAAGCTGACTGGTAATTTTCACAATGGCTTTTCTCCTTACACCATTTCCAGCACTTTCTGCCTTTCACTAAGCTGAAGGTATTGAGGAAAGAGTAGTTTTTTGTGGCATTTTGGCACTTGCAGTCCCTGTTGAAACCATGGTGTGCATAAAGCTTAAAAACCTAGCAAAAAGCTAGCTGTGCTTTATGAATTTCTAAAAATAAAGTCTTTTTTCAGGTGAAATGATGATTGTCTTCATAAAACAACTCGTCCTTTCCAATTTCAAAATTGTGTGGTGGCTTGGCTAGAAGAAAACAGATAAGCTATAATGTTTCTTCAAAATTTAATGTTGATACACTTTTTAAATTTATGTGTATGTCAGAATATGTCAAAAAGTGTGATCTCTGTCACGAGCTTGTGAACTAAAAATTCGGTCTGGTTCAAACCAATGAAGTGTTTTAGTAGAGCTAATTCCAATTGTAAATCATCTACAACAGAATATGCCAAAGTTGTTAGAATGGCTGAAATATCAGAAAAAATTCAGAACAAGAAAAGGTGATTTCCTCTCTCTATGAATTTGGATTTTTGAACATTCTTCTTTAAATTTTGAAGCGTTTTTCTTCAAATGAAAACTGGAACTCTCACGTAATCACACCTTTTTCAAAAACATGACCAAAGTAAATTTATAAGAGATAAGACATTGCATATCCTTTATAGCCAAGTAAATGCATAGCTAAGACTTTACCAGATGGAGACCTGCCTCAGACTAACTCTGGCTGTCTCTACTGCACCAGTGAAGGAGTGGAGACAAGTTGTGCATGGTGGCTGGTCTGGAGAGGGAAACAATATGTCCAAGCTCATATGAAGCTGGGACACAGGATTTATTAGCTGAGCTGTAGCAGATGGTGGGACTCATCTGCAAAAGCACTGTATTATGGGATCTTTCTAGTCTGTATTCAAGACAGCTCTATGTAGCACATTATGGTCGTGTATACATCTTCTGTATTACTCAAATACTGATTCTTCCCCAACACTGGACACCTTTCCCAACAATGGACACTTTTAAGATTCAGCTGAACAAAGTGCAGAGCCATCTTGTCTTGACTAAACTATTGCCAAGATTGGACCAGTTCATCCTTAAGATCCCTTCCAACCTGGAACTTAATGAGTCTGTGACAGTCAAATATCAGATGTAGTGCCTGAAATGTTTTCAGGGTTTAATTCTGAAGTATTTTGTCCTTGAATATAATTTTTCTGTTTCATCTAGCAGAGAGTGCTTCCTGCAAAACAACATCAGCAGAGGGAGAGAGCAGTTTCAGGTCTGAGAATCACCATAAAAGGAAGACATGAAAATAAGAATGGAAGAAGGATAAGTGAGGAAGGTACTCTAAATATAGAAATGGAGATAAAGATACTGAGACCCGAGTGCCAATATAGATTTAAAAGTCCAGAACCAAGAAGAGGGGAAATTTATAAAGTATCTGATTATGTCAACAACTACTGAAAACAAAAATCAATTAATCTATATAACAAAAGCTGTGACACAAATCAGAAATGCTGAACTAACTATAACAGCAATATAAATGGTCATCAAGTGTCTTACTATTAAATACAGTAGTTAACATTGCTGCTATTTATTGTGCTTACTATATTACAACTGTACCAAAGAATTTCATATTTATGTGTGGAGATAAGAGACATTCAGAGAACAGATGGGAAGGGCACAAGCAAAGAGTAAATGCTGATCAGCATGGCACCACTCAAGACATGGACTACTTCGCCTCTGTGACTAATATTTTATAGGTGTCACAGAGGAAAGTTTTGCAGGGGATTAATCAGTGAATTTTTCAGGTATTTATGAGTGAGTTACAGGGCAAGAGAGAACAGGATTCTTGGCTGTGCTAGATGGACAGGTTCTGTGAGGGGATGGATGCATGTACAGTAGGAAGGGGAGACCTATGCAGTGTGCAGCTCAAGAGGAGAATGGCAGAGAGGTTTTCACTGGCACTTTTGAAGACTTACAACCCCCAGCCAACGCAGCCAACACATCTCAAATGTACAATAGCACCAGGAGAACTTCTCAGTCTAGCCCATGTGATTAATGCTCAGCCTGAACGCCCCTGTTAACCACATTGACAGCTCCTTGCTGATAAACAGCACTTACATCATCACATCACCAGTAATTTTGCAGTCACAGAGGGTTATCTCTGTCAACATCACTTTATTTTTTCATTGCACTGCTGTTCCCTGCCCCTCCCCATGAGCTGCACTTGCAGGACAGTTGCTGTGTCCTTGTGGGAGTGTAGGGAGCCAGAGGTTTCATAAGAATCACTGTAGCAGATAGACTCATTTCTTCCATTCAGGTGGATTGCAATTGCTTCCAATAGCAACGTAAATATATCATAAGAACTTTTGTGTGGGGGCTATCTGAAGGTTTGGGCTAAAATCAAGAGAAGAGGCTGCTTAACTGAGAAGTATCCTTAGAGGCAAAAGGTGTTTTCTCTTTCCTTATACTCCCCTGCTGGTTTGTAAACCTTTTGCATATTTCCTTATTTTTTCAAGCTAAATATTTTCCTTCTTGATGTTCCTTCCAGGATTTTTTCTCCCCAGGAAGCCACTAAATCTTCCCATTCCCTCCAGCAAGGTAGCAACCTCGAGTTCCTTACTGCCACCTCTGCTGACAGTGTCCCCTCCCTGTCCCTCTCTGCCGCGTGCTCTGGGAGGTGTCTGGCTGTTGGCCTCTCACCATAAGCTACATTCCCATGGGCTTTCACCCTGCAGGGCAGCTTGGGAGCCTGTGAGCACCAGCTAGTGTTATTTGGACAGGCTGGGAAGATGTCGAGTGTGAAGAATGTTAAGTACAGTGCAAGACTGTATGCACAGTATGGATGCACAGCCCTCAAAAAAGAAGTCTCCCAACAGATTTTTGTAAATTTACTTACAACATTTAAAAAAAACCAAATCATAGTGGAAAGGGTCTAAATAGTTGACAATGAAGATAATATAACTGTCCTTATTGTTTGATTAGAAAGCAATTGAATTTTTAATGAAATTAGAAAATACTTTCAGCTGAGAGCTCACTTTATCTGTGATTTTAGTAGGGACACATTGTTCACTTCAGTTTTTTTCCATTCATTTGCTCCCAGATAAGCAGTATGCTATTACTCTCTAGTGGTGCTGTCTTCAGGGACTATTTCTGTCCGGCACTTGGGAGAATGCATTATGAGATGTCAGCATGTGTGAGCAGAGATAGTATGGCTTGTCATGTACCGATAGGCCATATTCTGCTATAAAATGATGGCTTTGTCTTTTATCACTGTCACAGTCTTACTTAACAAGCTGTGACTCTGTGGTTCATCACAAAGAAAACTGTCATCCCTTGATACGTGCCTTGAATGTCCTTTCATCTTCCATGCAGGTAGGATCTGCTTGTGACATCAAGCAGAACAGTAACTCCAGATGGACTCTGGTAGTGCAGCAGTATATTAACAAAGGGGTTCACTGGCACAAGTCCAGGTTTTGCACCTTAGATTAGATTATAGGGATAAGGAAAACATATGCAAGCTTTTAAACAAAGCAAGATGTGGTAATATGTCATAAACATAATTAGAAAAGGAAATGTTAGTAATCCATCGTGTTTAAGTGATAATTTATTTATCATGGTGTTATTCCAAGTAACAGATAAATCAATTAGAGTTCCTTTGAAAGCAAATAAATAGTGTTGGTTCAATGGGGTGATGACAGATGAAGAGTTTTGAGGAACCCATAAGTTCTGTAGATAGATTTCTCCACATAATTATGTTTAGGATGAAATTTGGAGAATCATTGGCCTTCAGTAAAAACTCTGATGCTGCTAGCAATTTATCTGGCTCTTAGTACTTCTATTCATAATGTCACTGAACAAAGAAACAGTGTCCGTTGCTAGGATCAGAGACAGACACCTAAGGAGAAAGGCCTTCAGCATTTCCAGAGGGCACATATGTTAAATAGTTATACAGGGTGTTTAGTGAGTGGTTTTTACCAGACCCTGCAGGTCAGAATTTTTCTGGCAGTAGAAAATGGGCATACTCTGCTCACTTCAGCATTTTGTACGGCCACGGGACATATTATACTGCCAGTGTTGTGATTCTGCAGATCAGATTAAACTACTTTGTGGACATTAAAGTATGAATATTTCATGTGAGCTTTTACAGGGCTGAATTTAAACTAAGATGCTGAAGTACTTCTCTGTATTCCTCTTTCCTGGGATTTTGTATTTTAAAACCAGACCTGCCTTGCACACAGTTGTTCTTCCATGTCACTGCTTTTTAATTGTGTAAGAAGGAAAGTCAGGTATATTAACTGTTATAAGGCATAGGCTTCCAATCCCAGTGCAGCAAAAGGAAGAAGAAGGAGATGTCCATCAATCAACAAAGGTGTCTTCCGAGGGTGTAAAATTACAGGGAGTGGAAAGAGAGTAGTTTCTCCATTGATGGAAAATTGCAGCATTCACATATAATAGTGCTGCGAGGATTTGAGGGATGCCAAGAAAACCTGTGTGGATGTGTTACCAGTAAAAGTGCCTGCCTGCCTAGTGCTTAAAAATAGAAAAGAGGGTGTTGAGTACATAGAAATTGATGTTGAAGAATTTCTGACCTCTTTATTTTGAAAAAGTGTCATCTCACTCTGCCTGACTCTGGGTGTTCTCACCTCCATCAGTACTCAAAGATCTAAAACAAATTATAACTCTCTGGAAATGAGGTTACAGATAATCTCTACTTGGATAGCGTTTCTCCATTGGTTCTGGATGCAAGCTTTCTGCCAGTGGTAGCTTTTAGCTATACTGAAAATTGGTACCATTTACGCACAAACATATAGACCATGCAGATAATTTGGACTTCTTACCTGTGAGGAAGAGAAATTGAATCACTGGTTTTGTTTCACCTTAAAATCTATGTCTAGGCGAGTGTGAATGGGAAGCACATTCATCTTTCCTGTTGCTGGTACTTTGCCAGAGGGATAACCAGTTCCAAGGGTCCCATTAAAATTGCTTTGTGCTTAATTTAAACACCACTGTAAATTCTGGACAACTTCTCTCCATCTCCCTGTCTCAAAAGCCTGTGTTGTGCATGTGCACTAACAGACTCTGAGACTGAGCCCAAAACCATCCTAGGCAAAACACATGTATGTTAAGATTAGGCAGAATTAAGAATAAGTTTTTTCTCTTGCCTCTTGGTAAGGTTAATTTATCATGGCAGTTCCATCTTCTTGGGCCTTTCTACTTGCTAATGGTTCTAGCTCTTGGACTTATCTCTGATCAAAAATAGATTTTTCATTCTGAATGAGAATCCACATTCTGAATTGTTGGATCTTATTTCCAAATAATGGGATGGAACTGTTCCTTGAGCTTTATTGCAACATCAGCCTCAGTACAGGGTGAAACACAAAAGATGGCAACAGCTCACATCTTTGCCAACAGGAGCCAGAATTGTCTGCGTTGCAAGGCCTTTTAAAAGTTTTCTAACCAATAGCAAATTTTTAAGAGTTTACGGGCATCTGCATAAACCAATCACTAAAACTACACATATACCTTATATCTAACAATAGGTGCTTCTTTCATATTTCCTTCTACTCAGGAACTCTTTATACTCTTCTATAAACAAAGCACAGAGAATCATAATTAAGCTTTTCTATTATCTTGCTTAACGTATTTTTCAACTTGCTAAGGCCCAACTCTACACAGCATGAAAACACAGTCTTATTGTTCCATGTCCTCATTCTTGTATCTTTTAACTGTAGGCCTACATCTGCACTGCTTTGACAGTTTCCCACCTTACAGTAATGAAAGTATATGGTGGTGAAGTCCCATTGCAATGACCAAAGGCTGAAATTTTTTGTCTTCCTGATGAAAGGCTCAAGTAATGCCCACTGAAGATTTTGTTTTCATCTTTTATGGTTTTACCACTGTGGAAGTTGAGCACTTAATACAACATTAAGTTGTGAGTTGTGTAGCCAAAACTTTCTGATATGAAAATCTGCTACTATGTGCTGGTTATATATGCCTGGGATAATTTTCTTCACAGTATGCAACATGGGGCTATGCTTTGGATTTTTCTAGAAACAGTGTTGATAATTCTGGACTTTTTTTGTCACTACCGAGCAGTGCTCAAACACAGTCAGGGCTTCTCCTGCCCCTCACACGGCCCTACCAGTGAGGAGAACGGGGCTGCACAAGGAGCAGGAAGGGGACACAGCCAGGACAGCTGCCCCCACAGGGATATCCCACACCACATGGTGTCATGCTCAGCATACAAACCTGGGGAAGAAGGGGGAGCTTGTCTGGAGTGACAGTGTCTGTCTTCCCACATCACTGTTACCGTGTGGTGGAGGCCTGGCTGGCCTGGAGATGGCTGAACACCAGCCTGCCCATGGGAGCTGCTGGATAAATGCCTTGTTTGGCTTTGTTTGTGTGCACAGCTTTTCCTTTACCTACTGAACTGCCTTTACCTAAACACATGAATTTTCTCCCTTTTACACTTCTGATTGTATCCTCCCTTCCCCCTTCCTGGTGCAGTGGGAATGAGTGAGTTCCTGTGTGGGGCTTAATTACCAGCCAGAGTCAAACCATGACAGGCCTCATAATGTTGGGCCACTAGTGAATTTTGCAAAACTAAAGTTAGATCATGGAGTCATTAAGGTTGGAAAAGTCCTTTAAGACCATTAAGTCTAACCATCAAAGTTATATACTCATCTTCCCGGTCCACTGTGGAGAAAGAAGTGGGATCCACAGAATCTTGCATAGCAAGGAGGACACTTGAGGTAGTTCACGGAAAGGAGACGTAAGACTTAAGTCTTTCCAGAAGATTAATGGGATTACTGATGCTATCTTATCCCCAAGTTTTCTCCTGAAAGGAGACATTCAGCCTTTTTCCTAAGCAGGAGCAAAGCTTTTCAAAACCAGATGGTGGTACTGCAGCCCATTTCTTAGTAACTCATTGAGATTCTAATCATTGGGGCACTTGCCATGCCTGCTAATTGATGTGTTTCCTTTTTCCACCTCAGAGTAGATTGCATTTCTGTGTGCACAAGTAGATAATGGATGAAATGTTAGTGTTGTTGCAATAAATTTTGTGTGTGTGCATTCACACTCATTTATTTTATCTGATTCAATATTGTGCACACTTTGTATCATTCACTGGATAATTTTTGAGTAAAAAATTATGTGCAACTATCAGGTATCATTTTTTCTTCTCTGCTTTTTTATGTGTTGCAGTAAATCAGTGCACATAATAGCTTTAGACTATGATAATTCAGGCAGAAGAATGTTGATTTCAATCCATCATAAATTATGACTCTGACATGATGAAGATATGTCTTCATATTTTAAGAATACTTCCTGAAAGTGATGGTCTATGATGTCATTTGCCATACTCCTTTGTTTTTTGTTTTGATCTGAAGGCCTTCTTTATTCTGTGAGTATGGACTAAAATTATAAACTGCTTTGTTTCTAGAAAACAAACCGTTTTACCTCTATATGCCAATTTTTTATCTCAGCACATTATGTAATAGATTAAATGAGAGCACAAAACAACACAAAAACATCTGGTGGGAAACTTTATTCAGCATTAGGCACTTTCAAGCCTGAACCACTGTTCAGTGTAATGTGCGTTGCTTAATGCATCGTATGTCTTTATTAATTTAAGCTGATTGTGCAAAAAGGTCTTTGTAGGGACACCAGTAGACAGGTTCTGTTGTGGAATCATGCTGAAGCTAGATGTCTATCTACATTTGCTGCATAATGTAGCCAAGGTTATTTTTACTTTCAATTTTGTTTTAAAAAAGTAATGCTAAAAACACAGAGGTGGAAAAATTGCAAAACTGGTTTATCTTCACAAAATGTCTGTGCAAGTAAAAGCATAGGAAAACAGTATTATTCTCCTAGTTATCATTCTGAATATAGATAATAGCATCAGCTTTTGAGTGTTTGGACTTTTGGAGTTTGAATGGAGAAGCCTCAAGAGATTTGGAGTTGCAAGTAGATGTTTTTGTGTACAGTGATATTTTTGAGACCATTTGTGTCTTTGTTAATACTACTTTTATGATCCTTTTACAATTTAAGGGTTACTGAATAGGGAATTGCTAACAATATTGGCAAAGAAACCTTTAAATATTGTTTAAATGATGAAGAAAACACCTTGATGTTGATTCTTAATAGTGTTAGTTTCATGTTGCCTTTAATTGAATTCCAGGACAACTAGAACTAAACATAAATACAATAATTGTTAACTATGGTTTAGAAAGGAAAATATGTATTTCATTCAAAAGGTAAAGTCTTGAATGGAATTACATGTAACAAATGTAATTAAAATTACTGGTTAAGTATATAAAAGGATATCTATTTATTTGAGATGAGAAAGGTCATTTCAGGAACATAAAGTCATCTGAGTCACTTACGTTCTCAAAATGCCTGCAGGATAAATATTGATGTATTATAAATTACACCAGTAACCATGACTTCCATGAGAAATTCCACCTCCATTTAACTATTACAGCATCCTCCACTCTTTGATCTGGCCATAGATCCAGCTGGGTCCCAGCAATAGGTCCTGAATAAGGATCATGGGACAGTTCTGCAGAGTTATTGCAGATATAATCATTGGTTGACTGGTTGCTACAAGATCTGTTGGGCAGGAGTCTTGCAGAACTGTACCCCATGGTATACTGGGTGTGTTTTGAAGGTTCATCCTACTTTTTAGCTGAATTTCTTGCTACTCTTCATATGCTGGAAAAGCACGAGAATGCACTAGGCACCTTTTCTCTTCACTGGATGTGTTTTCTCAGACACAAGTGTTCCTGAGAGACCATCTTTTTCTAAGTTTATTCATTCCCCAGGGTAATAAAAACCCCGTGACTCAGCTGGGGTTTGCAGACACAAGTACACAAGTAAATAAAACCTGTCATATACAAATGCTGAACACAAAATAACGATGTTCGCAGGATACTGATCCATTTAGTTGAGTGAATATTAATGATTAAAATTCATTTATAATTTATCTGTTTACTGCCATTTTGTTTTTATATAACTATTATATAAATATCTATTCAAATATCATTCTTTTAAAGTAGAAGACAGTTTGGGGTCAGTACAAGCAAAATAAAACTCTGCTGCAGATTCCTTTAAACCAACAGGTAAAGGTAAGCACTAAAGTTCTTGCTTCCAAAAATAACTTTTTGTTATAGCACAGCAGTGAAAGTTCATTTCAAGTAAAGGTAAGGAGTAAAATTCTGGCTTCCAAAAATAACTTTTTGTTACAGCTCAACAGTGGAAAACCAATCCAAAGCGCTGACAGACCAATCCTCTTCTGGTTGCTCTATGCTTTAGCAAGCTGCCCATTATCTGAATAATAGATAACAGTGCTGCTTCCAGACTGGGAGCAGCTCCTGCAGAGCAATCTCTGAGCCACATTCCCCTACTTATCCCAGCACAGGGACACCTACCAGCAGTGGGGCAAAGCACAGACCTGGCTTGGGAGGACCAGGGTTATTTGCCAGACTCCAAGCTCTGGGAAGCCCATGCTGCCAGGCCTGCCCAACTCTGTATTCACGGTCATCTTTTGCTGCATTCAAGCCATCCTCCTCTCCTTGTCCCTGATCATGGAGAACTGAGGAACTTATTTGCTATTGACTGGACTGATTGATTTGGTTTCCAGAAAGTTATTCCATAGCACTTGTGAAACCTGGGGAAAACTTAGGGTTTTTATAAAATATGTGTGAGAGATTAACCAGGTTAACCTGCTTTGCATATAATGAGAACAAAGTAGTTTCCAAGGCATGACTCTGGTGTGTTTTTGGTCACCCACTCAGTGATATTTGTTTACTTACTTGTCCTCTACTTTCTATAATCATAAGGAGTTTATTGCACCAAAGAAAATAACTTCATTCAACATCCAAACCTACATCATATTGGTAAGATCATATAAATAATTTTTAGCATTTCCATTCCTGTACATGAAACTCTTTGTTGTAAAACCTACATGAACTATGGCTTTCCCACCATGTTCTTCACATGACTTTCAAACAAGCTTAGCTGCCCTGGAAAATAGGTCAAGGCTGCGCTCAGTGCTGTGCCTTTGTTCAGGTGTTTGTCTTTGCAGGGTGAAGAAAAGCTGATCTGCAGAGCCAGCCTGGTTTAAACAGGAGTTGAAGAACATGTGTCTCATTATCTGTAACCCCAGTGTCAAAGAATTTCTGTGTGCATCTTGGGCGGAGGCAAGGCAACCTCCAGAGAAAGCATGGGCAAAGATTTCTGTTTTGTTGTGTAAGTAATCAGTAAATGGGCCAGCCGTCCTGCATAGCTAGACCACCTGGTATCTATAGATCTTTTCCTGTGAGTCTTTAATGTACAAATTCAGTTTTCGGCAACTGATTTCTTATTGAAGTTTCTATTGAATATCTTGAGAAGTTAAATTTTTTTTTTCCCATTTTTCCTTCCTGTTCCTTATTTAAGCTCCAGATCATAGAAGATTTGTATATGATTTTTTACCTTGGTTGGATTGAAATGCTTTAATATTTCTACAAGTGTTGAAACTGTATTTCCTTTCAAGGCATTCTAATATACTCAAAGTTTCTATAAAAGAAAGTGAAGAAATCTCTTGAAATAAAAAAAATAAATAAATGTTTCATTTTCGAAACAATGAAGCCATCTCTCTCCTTTTGGAGAGATAGAATTTTTATTTTTCCTTCTATGGTTGCAATTTTGTTGTTCTGCTCTGAGGAAAGGCTGAAGTGTTGCTGGAGAGCACCTGCTATATGGCCAAGGGCAGCTGAGGGCTCCCTTTGCAGGCAGTACATGGGAGAGATGGAGCCAAAGTCCCAGGTGAGGTGAAGAGGAAGGTACCCGGAGCCATGGGAAGATTTGCTCAGAGCCCAGCAGTCACTGGAGCTGGGCAAAACAAGGTTGAGAGGCCAGGACAGCATGTGAGGGAGTGTCAGTGTTTGTTGTTAATCATTGCTCAATAGCTCCTTTTTCTAATGATGAAGTAATTATTAGAGCTCTTACTCTGGAGAACCTGATTTTTTGGTTTCTTTTATTGGTTTTAAGCTTATTGATCTTATATTGGGGAGCTCCTTATAATGTAGGTCAAGACAGAGACTTTGCAATACCACTGATAAATTTGTGATCCTCTCATCTGTCTGTAAAAACTGTATAGGATTAAGTTTGGGTTTTTATATCTTTTTAGATGTAAATACATCTTTCATTTTAAAAAAACAGGGAAAATTTTAAAATCATGTCTTACTGGGGATATTTTACAGGTGAAAAAAATCTGATGAATACTACAGAATACTGACAGACCTACATGAGGTAAGAGTCAAGGATTAAATCCATGTTTGAGGCAAACTATTTTGATTTCTGTCTCACATCATGATACTTTGCGGCTTGAGCAAAAGAAAAATGGTGTGTATCTTGTTACTGTAATCAAATTAATCATAAATACTCTATATGATAGGTAGAAAGTTTTTCCAGGTTTTTTGCAGTTTCTGCAACTGCAGAGAGTGCATAAGAAATACTTCAAACGCTGAGTGCAAATTTGTTGATGCTATTTTAACTTCAGATCGTTGTTTTAGAATAAGAAGAAAATTGGCTCAGGGAAGTAAAAAATAGGAAAGAAAGTAAGGGAAAAACAAAAATCACAGATGGATGATACTATAAATGGATGAAACTGTAAGTAATGAAGAACACAATTGCTAGCTATTTACAGACTTAGTTAAAATCAATAGAGCACAATGACACTTCAATACAGACAAATATAGAACAAGGATGGCTTTTCAGAGATATGCACTTGGCAGTGATTGTTGGGGGTGGGGGATAAAAGGTATAAGTATGCTGGGACAGATACAGAACTGGTGTAGGTGGGCAAGGTACAGATTTTCCTGGTTATTCAGCTTCCTTGCAGTAAACGCACTTCAAAAACAACAATGTTCAGGCTCAGCTACATACTAAAAGCCACCAAGCATCTATTAAAGGAAGGAAGAATTACAAAATAGCACCGTGTGGAAAAACAGCTATTGAACTTATTTAAATTAAGACCCTTATTTCTGCTTGGACTTTTTGATGGAGGCAGTTTTCCCTGAAAATGTGAACTGTTGTTTACACTTGTCTAAACCTGGCCTGATCTCAGCCTTAGATTGTAGGTCTCTGGCTTTGGTGGAGGAAAAGAGACTAAAAATCTGTTTTACTGATCTTGTTATGGATTTTGGCAATAGGAATTATCCTGATGCTGCAGGCTTTCAGGGATGCATTGTAGAGGCAAGAATAAAGTGTCCCATACAATACCTCTCCCACCTGACAGCCCAAAAGCTCTGGCTTGCCTCAAAGAGTCACGACAGGCTGGGGTAACAGGAGTTTTAATGTCTTTTCAGTTTTTCATCTTGCTGTGTTCCTGCTATAAAAACACGACAAAAATCTTCATTTGTCCCTCTCTTTACTCTGGTACCCTGCAATAAGGGCTGATAAATGCTGCTGGTTTCATGGAACAGTGTTTTATACTCAGTCTACACAAGTGAGAATGATCACACAAGATCATGGTTACTGGAGGGAAGGTCAACATCTGAAAGGATTATAAAAAGAAAAACTGAAAGAGCAACAAGTAATGCATTTAGGAGACAGAAACAATAAATTATGAGTGCACACTCTGTCTAGAACAAGTTTCTGCTGTTGCAGCAGCTGAGCTCAGCAGGATAGAAGCTGCTTTTTATCTCCAAGCCCAAATTCACAGAGAGACTGCTTTCCCCTTCCTTCCCATCAACACACTGCAGTAGGACACAGATAGTCCCTGAAATTTTCTGGGCTGCATTTTTAGCAGATGACCGAGTGATTAATTTAAAACATAGTTTATCCTATGTTTACATTTATGGATGGGAATACTAGTGATTGTCTTGTTTCTATTCCATCTGCCATCATGATTTAGTGGAGTTCTGGCAATGAACAGTGTTTTGGGTTTTTGTCCTGTTATCTCTACTTTGCAGTCAGGCCGAGCTATTTCATGACTGGAGTTACTGGGTTTGGGGAAAAGGAGTCCATGAGCTGTGCGAAGGTCTGTTCCCTTGAACTCTGCTTATTGAAGGAAAGAGTGCTCAGCCATTCACTGGAGATTTTTTATTATTATTATTAACTCTCAGAAGCCTTCAAATATTAAGAATTTGACTTTGCAGTAGATTCAGGCTATTCATTACCAGTAACTGGACAGCACTGCGGATTCCAATTTCTAAAGCATTGCTGAGCATCTTCTTAACTGTCACTGAGTCCATCCTGCTAAAGTATGAAACAATTTCTAACATTGCCTGGTGGATTTGAAAGATTTGAAAGGCAAATTTGTACAGGAAATATTAGTTTAAGGTTACCACAAGTATATGCCAGACTTCATTCTCATAAGAGATCAGCAATTCTGTCCACATGGGTCAGTTGTATCTTTACAATACCAAGGTCAAAGGACTTAGCACTGTAAATCCCCACGATATGAACTTGAGTATATGTGGATACCAAAATGTATCAAGGGCATCTGACAAGTGAATATCTCTACAGAAAGCCCATGTTTGTACAGATAAAAATATCTCTCCAGGAGAGAACCTGAAAAAGAACTCAGGGATCAGTTAGATCACATTTACTCCCTTGAGAAGTCTAAACCACTGTAGAAGGAATTTGGATTCAGTGATCTGTCCTTGAGGTTTCTCTGGTGATTTCTCCCAAAGCACTGGTGTTATGTGGCCCTTATGCCAAAAATAATGTATCAGGATGTAAGAGAGCTCGTCTCTTGACAGTCGTCAAACTCTTTTAGGGAAGAGGGGGACAAACCCTGTTGTAACTGGCAGCCCATGCAAGCAGTTAGGGATGAATTAGAAGAAGCAAGCGAAAGTGCCACAAGACCCAGAGGCTGTCCATCTGGGACTAGTAGCTAAAAAAAAATTGCAGACTTGGTTGAGGGTAATCAACAAATAGTAAAAAGAAAACCTTTTTCAGCTGACTGAAATTTCTGCTGGTCTTCAGTGTCCATTAGCAGTATAAATAGTGCACAGACTGATAGGAGCCATCACAAATATTCTCTCCCACTGGGAGGTTTAATAAGTATTGGAAGTAGTATTGGAATAAGTATTTAGTAGCTCCTAAAAATGGCTATAATGTTTATTGATTTAAGGCTTTGAGATTCTACTGAGGAATAATCTGAGGCTTTCGTAATGTAAATTATATGGCTGTCTATATATAGTTTTAAAACACAAAGTCACTGCTGTAAATCTAGGGGCATTATTTATATGTATATCCTTGTGGTAGATTTTAATACCTGTACTTAGGATTGTTTAGGTTTTGTATATTCTTTTGTGGGATAATACTACTGTTCACTTTTAACTTTATTTTCTTTCAAGTTTGTCTATAACCCACCACCTGCATATAAAAGAAATGAATGAGTCCCAGGTTTAAAATTTAAGGTTATCTATGTAACACAATGTTTGACCACACAAAGTGATAGTGCTGGGCTTTGTGGGGCTTTTTTGTTTGGATTTTGAGAATAAGCCTAGAAAAATTATTTTTGTCTGATCTAGTCTCTTCTCTCAGGGACTATGTTCCCTGTCGAAAGCCAGGAGAAACTCCCAAATTTTGCAGCCCAACTGGCATTTGGATAGTATGTGAGTAACATTCAGCCCACAGTGGAACTGAAAGAAATGGTGAATGCTGATGACCTGAATAAAGTACTTGCACTGTAAAATTGTTGTAAAACCAGCACTCACTCAGACAGTGTATCATAAAGAGGAGCACAAGAATTAAGGTTGTGTTGGTAACTTTAGGTTTGCCAATCTCTGCTTTGAGGCACTGTGTCTCAATATACCTCAGCCTCATTATTTTTTATTCTGTGTTTGAATAAATGAATGTGTAGCTATAAATTCACCTATATTTTAAATGGAAATCTACAGCAAGGTAGATACTTTGTAATATAGTGTACAATTAGTGATTAATATAATATATAATATGTAATATAATGTACAATATAGTGATACTATTGTAATATAGTGTACAACTATTATTACGATGAAATTATTGGGGTTTTTTTCAGTGTGTAAAAGGCTGTCACTTGAAAAATGAAGTAGTTACAGTTCCCACAGCTGCCAGGGAAAGTTCAGCTCCAGTGTGAACAAATGAGCTATACTACTGTGTCATGAGATGTGGCCACACATGCTGGGTAGCTGATGAGAGGACTGGCAGAGAGCTCAGCTCTCTACTCTCAAGTCTCAGCAAATCTGCACAAGGCAATCTCAGGCCTTTCGTGTCATTCATGTGACCTGCTTTTATCTTCAGCTACACCCAGTGGCCTTTGCTAAAATCCATTATAGCACTGCAGATCCATCTGAGTACAGACTCTATGGGCTAAAAGACCTAATTAGACAGCTAAGGTTGCATTCTCTTTGTTACTCCACAAAAATTATTCTGATGGGAAACATACTTAGCCTCAAAATAGGAATAACATCAGGTTTTTTAGAATTAAATAATGGTAATTCTAAAAGAGGAAAAAAATACATGTTACAATAATTTGCACAAAATACCCTAACCTGCTATAATGAGAATAATTCCTCAGAGCTGCATCTGTGTTTTTTGTGGCAGTTCTTATCCAGGAGGTAAGAATGATCTGTTTTCACCAGAACATTAAAACTTCTCTCAAATGCTTCTATGCTTTTGTGTCTTACTGGTGTTGTGAGGTGGCAAACAACAACCTCTGCTCAATTACAAACCTCCTGCAAACTTGTCACAGTGTACTAACTTCTTGGAGTTTTGGGGTTTTTTTCTCTCTTTTCCTCATAAGAGTTTAAATGTGTTACAGAGCCCTTGTGCACATGTGGCTGTTTGCCACAGCCAGAAGCAGGAATGTGGCTGTCTCTCCACCCTCACAGAAAAGTCCAAATGGCAGCTCGGGCTGACTGCAAAGGGAGGACATAGAGGAGAATGTTGCAGTTAATAACACAAAGGCTATTTTCCCCCTTCTCATAAATATAACAGCTAAATGCCGTGACTGGCTCACAGTGATGTTTGAATTGATTAAATTTGAATTAGAAATCATTTTACTACTTCTAGACCTACTTCAGTCTGCTTCATTTTCTCAAATGTGTGACTTGCAAAAATGTTTGCGAAGCTTCATTATATATCTCTTCTCAATACACACACCCTTTCAGACAGAGAATCCTGGCCCCAATATTAATCACAGATGATCAAGTGTTTGCCATTATACTGAAACTAGTTAGTGTTTAGGCAAATTTAAATTACTTTTGCTTTCTGCGTTGATAAAGCCTTTAAACACTTTGTCTTGTTAAATGCTTAAACAACATGGTAAACTTGTTTAAGCTTAACACTGCAAAGATCGCACAGAATATCTCAACAAATGGAACAGTAAGTAGCAGAAATACTGCTGTAATAATCAGTATCTAATTGAAGTGTGTGTCTGATTATAGAACAATTGAATAATTGCACCTCTTAGCTTTACCAAGAAGTTGCCATCTGGGGTAGGAGCAGTGATGTGCTGGCAGATGGTCTTCACATGAAGAAATAACCTGCTTTTCATCAATAGCATGACTGCACTGCTAATTAGAGAAGAGTGAAGAAGGCATAAGTCATGGAGGAATCTCCAAACCTAGATAAAGTTTACGAGATTACTTAGTAAATAGTCATGTATGAATAGTTCTGCAAGTCTCCTCCTGAGTGAAGATATTTTGGTGGATTGGCTTCCTGGTGGATTGTCAATCTAGTTAAATTCTCTTTCCAACAGAAGCTTTCTCCAAACAGAAAATAGAAGATTTGGTCCATTTATTTGGTACCTCCAGAAATTTGGAGCACAAGGGCCAATGACTGCTTCTACTTGTGAGTGGTTTGTGCTGCATGGTGTGGATTCACTGTCCTTGTGTAATACAGTGTTCTGAGTTGCCCTTCTAATGCAGGTGGTTGTCTCAGCAATCTTGAACAGAAATACATTATTCTCTCCATTAACTCTAAAAGGTGAGAAGTTGAAAACAAATTTTTCAATACCTGACGAGCATGTTTCTCTTACTAGTTTGGTTGGTTGGTTGACTTTTTGTTTGTTTGTTTGTTTTTAAAAATTTTATTATGTGGCATTCAAACTCTTCAGGATTTTAGAGAAAATCATGGAGAATTAGGTATCTTTCCAAGTAAAGTCCTCAAACACATTGTCCTTAAAATCTCAAAGGTGCAGACAAGAATATTCATTTAAGTTCTGAAAGACATTGGATTTTTCAAAGTGGAGATTTGTGGTCCAGATAAGCTGATATTCTCTTATATGTGTCTTATCTTTTTACAGATCTTTAGGGAAGGAAAAGAATTAAATAGCACTTTACGTCTCCAAAACTGGACTGGCAGTTATCTGATCATTTCCTTTTGACAAAATTTCACTGGTTTTATAATGCAGCTTTGTGTCAGTCGCTCTCACGGAGTTAACTCAAAGAAGCTCTTGTTTTTCTTGTGACATTAGGAACCACTCTCTACCTTCAAAAAATAAGGGTTGATACCCTTATGAAACTTTAATTTGTCTGTGAGCTATAAATTCCTTGCTAACTTCAACACATATCCATTAGTTGGTTCTAAAACCCCATAGATGATGGATTCCTTTGGAAATTAACACAATGTATTCCCTTTAGTTATTGATAAATGATGTAATGTTTGAAATGTGATATATATTAGTTTTCTGCAACATTAATTAACAGCAGTGCTGATATTTAACATAAGAAAACTAAACCTTGGTGCTGTATTCTGTTATTTAATGCAAATGCTGATCCTATTTTATGTAAGTGTACTTTATTCCTAACTGGAATTGTAGTGGTCAAATCTCATAAGCTCCAGAACACATTTACTGAGTCTCACCTTTACCTGCCTGCCCCTGGGACAGAAAGTCGAAGGAAAAAGTCAAGGATAAAATACCAAATGTGAAATGTGATCTCAGCTAAGAAATGAGATGCAAAATTCTGGCGAAAACTAAGGGTTTTCTCTATTCACTTTTGGTTATACAGAAGCTAGTAGAATATAAATCCCTGTCTATGCATACTGACTTGCAGAATTGATGCAGTATGGATGATCTGTACAAAGCCTCTAAGAGTAACCTCTGATTTGTTTAAATGTGTCAGTCTTGTTCATTCACTTTGACACAGCAGTCTGAGAGTTTAATGTGTGATGGGCTTAACAGTAATACTCCTAAGGAAAAAAAGTGTGTCTTTTCATTTTGTATCAGACAATAGATAGAGAAGGGAAAACAATACAAATTTAAAATTTCTCTTTTCTATTGCCATATCTCAGTAGTGGAGCAGCTTTGAAAGTGGACATGCTTTTAATTCATTGTCAAAGCAAATATTGACATTATTTATCAGTGGTGTTTACTCAGCTGCTGTAGAACTAGGGTCTATATAGCCTGGGACACAAATTGATCTCTTTCTGCCTCCGTGTTCTTGAACAAACCTCAAAAGAGGTTGCACAGGAAGGCAATCTCTGATGTGTTCCGTCTTTTTGTTCTGAAAAGTGAGTGGCATTAATATAATGGGTGGGGAAGGGTTCTTGAATCAGCAATATGGATGGAAAGTTTTGCCAGATTGATTTGGTATTTTTTTTTTCTTTGTTTCTGGTGTTTCAACTGAGGTTTCAAGGATGTTGTGGAGGAAAATACCTTTCCAGCAGAAAGATGAAATTGCGGGGTTTGTTTTACTCCCTTTGTAAGAGACAAAAAATCTTTTCTTGAGAGGGTGCATTTAACAGCATACATATATGTGCACTCACACAAGTTTTAATCAAAGAACAATCACAAGAATGCAAAACTGATCTCTGGAAGCATCCTGTGCTGCTTTGATCTGGCCTCTAATTGTATGGGTATCTGACATCAGCGCAGGCCACAGACAGGATGGTGACTGGGAAGGCAGCTGCTAAATGATATTTTGTTTCCTCCCACACTGTCCACCCTGTGTCGGCATTCTTTGTGAACTCAAACCCTACTCTGATGACTGGGTTATTCAGTACATTTTAAATACTAGCTCCAAATCACAGCTGATTCCTCACTTAAACTTAAATTTGCCTGAGGAACATCCTGCAGCCCCCGGAAATCTGGTCCTTTCTCTGGTACCATTTTTTTTTGCCCCAGTAACTTTCAGTTCTTTGCACATGAGTGTCTTATCTGATATATCTCTTCTCATGCCTCCTGCTTTTTGCATTCTTGGTCTTTTCCTCCTCTTTTCCCAGGGCTAGCCCCAGCCTGTGTGCTGCACATCAATCTCAATTTTCTTTTTAATGGATTCTAATCCCATTTCTCTATAGTCTTATCTTCTTTCCCCTTTCTCGTCTTTTCTGTGTCTGATTATAGCAATGGCTCACTGAGATCCAAGGAGACACAAGGCATGTGCTCTTAAATTCCTACATCTGGCCTGTAGTGTTGCAGGAGACATCCTCCATGGACAGCTTCTACCAAATCTGAGGAAGTCTCTACTGAACAGGAGAAGAATTTATCAAGCCTTTTTTTAGGAAATTTCAAGTCACTCTTCAAAATCTTGGAGACACCAGAACATTTCTTAGACAAGTACATGAAGTAGGGGGATGGTGAGTTAATTTTTTAAACATGGACAGAAAAGTTTACCTTGCTTTTTGAGGCAGGGAAATTGTTATGATATTTCTGTAGAGTACTTAGGATGGAAAATTCCAGTTCAGTCTACAGAAAAGCTTCCAGAGTTATGAGCAACATTAAAGAAAAGATCTTAAAATAGGAACTGTTAAGCAATCTTACTAATAGCTGGTATTACCAGCCCCACCTATATAAAATATAAGTATTGCTGTTCTAATAGCCTAAATGCACTAAATACCACTAATATAATCTTAGTAATTGCTACCAGAAAGATGTGGCTGTTTCCTTGACTTTATTGATCTGCCAAAATTATAAAGTGGCAGTACTTTATGTAAGCTTTATTTAAAATCATAAAAGGAGAGTGATGACAGAATAGTTTTATATACTAATGTGGTAAATATAGCTAGAACTCTGTTCAGCATGCCAAGGACAGAACAAGCCCCTGAAAATGCTATTTATTTGCTAGAATTAAAGAAAAGTTTGAGGATTTGGATGGGATTTTGTTCTGGTTTTAGATGGTGTCTCTTAAAGAAGAAATCTATATTTTAGGCCCAGAAACATGAATAAAGTAGCTTACTGACTGATCCACAGTGAGTTTTGAACATATTCAGATTAGCCTATGGTGCAGGAAAAGCAAGGCAAGAAATAAGACTTCGTGGTTTTTTGAGGTGTACAAGCAGGCATTTCAACATTTTCTAATTTTAATAACGTGCTATCCTTAGTCATTTTCTTTTTCTAACATTTGGTTAGCAACAAGACTCAGACCACAGTGTTAAAACACTCAGACATAAGGCTACAAGAGAAACATATTTGTGAGTGCTAGATCAACCAGTTCTGTTGATCTTCTTGCATTGATAGATTTCTTTGTAATAAAATTATTAAGCTTGAGAAAGTTGTATTTCCATACTGTCTCTCCATGTTCATCTTCAATCCCCTCCCCCATTTTGCACAGAAGATTTTTAGCTGCTGCTATTATACAAATGTTGAAAAAAAATTGGGTCACTGTATAGCTGGAGTTCAACACTTTGTGCCATTTATTTGCTGCCTTTGTTTTGTAGAGGGTCATGTTCACAACATAGCTCTTGTTTCATAGTAGTTGTAATTTTGCTTTCCTTTGTATTTTGACTGATGTGTATTCTCTAAGCTTTGCTATCTAAATAAGAGTTTAGACTATGTAAAAAGAGAATTTGAATGATGAGAAATCTTGATATGGGACAAAAATTGAATGGAGATATTGGGAAGCCCACTAAAAATGTCAATGTGTTACACAACACCTTATGCCATCAGTACTTAGGTGTATGCTTATGCTTGTTTTCATTCTTCTGCAGTGAAAAATATGGTTTGGGGATTTGTAAGCTATTGTAGAGCCGAAGAAAAATAAGTGTGTTGAAGAGTGCAGTGCGCACCTAACTTAATTGGGTGTGGAGGACAGTGAAGCTCCATTTGCACTTGCATCAGTCATTGACAGTGGTGATTGAGCCGAGCTATGTCCTTTTCCATTCACAGCAGAAACATGCCAAGAAGTTTCTCAGATACTGAAATATGAGAGTTAGACTCCTAGCCCATGCATAGCAAGCCTATAATGAGAGTATTAATGACAATGATTAGCAGCAAAGCCCTGCTGCCTTTTCCCCCACTCCAGTTATCTGTGCAGTTCCTGTTGACTCCAATAAACCTTCCTTAGTGTTCCTGCTAGCACAACATTAACAAAGAATTTGAATTTCAGAACAAAATCAATATAATTGCTTGCTATTTAATTACGGGATTATCGTGTGAAATCAGCTCCTGTTAGTGTCTTAATCAGTTGTCTTGTGGATCATCTGCTCACAATGGTGCATGCAGATTCAAAAGAAAGAGGTTTTTCGGGCAATTAGAGTTGTGGGATAAGAGGAAAGATCCTTTTGTGGATTTATTCCCAGTTAAAAACTAGAAAATGTAGGGTAGGAATAAATGTTTAGGTTTTTTTCTAAAAGAGAGATCAGAAATGTGATCTCATTGAAAATTGTGTTGTGTGTTCAGTGTTTTCATACAGTCCATTCATAATATGAAAAGAATAAGCAGAAATCTAATAGGAAAATCTAACTCTAAAGTATTGCAGAAAACTCTCATAATTGATGATAAGCTGGGACAAGAGATCAATTTTGGTAAATGCAAAGTAAGACAATTGGAAAATAACATTAATGAATGTATATAAATGATGGACTCTAACCTGACATTGCAGGAAATGTTTTAGTGTTAATGTGGCTACTTCTCAACAAAAATTAGGTCATTGTTCACAGATGTTCACATTGTTCAGCAGAAAAAAACCTCAAAAATAATTGAGTGCTAAGAATTATTACAAAAGGGACTCAAAATATAGATGGACCATTATGCAACAGAATAAATCTATGGTGCTCCCACATCTTGATAACTACAAACAATTCTGATCTCCTTATCTGAAAAGGCTAAACAATGCTGAATAAAAAAAAACCCAAAAAAACCCCTAACAATGTTGATAAAAGACGTAAAATGAAGCCTGTGTAAGGAAATAAACATAACCATAACTTATTTCAAAGGAAAAAACCTTTGAAAAAAAAGATAATCAATGGAGGAGAGTGGTGTATAACATTGTGAATGTCCTAGAGAAGATGGGGCATTGGGGATGAAGAAGGAAATGTTCACTTTTTTTTGACAGAAACAGAATAAAAGTATCCAGCAACAACTTTAAAACTAATATAAGTATTTGTCATGAACATAGAATGAAATTGGAATATTCTTTTATGGGAAGCTGTGATAGCCAAGAGCGTTAGTGGGTTGAAAAAGAATTTGGACAAATTCATAAAGGATACATGTATTAGTGGCTGCTAAAATTATGGTTTAGATGTAATCCTTGTATTCCATGTACTGAAGCACTAATTGACTGTTTTCACACTCCTTGAGCATCTGCTCCTAGCCAGTAGGTGCAATTAAATTCTGAGCTAGATGGACTTTGTCTGACATAGCTTGATCATGGTCATGAAGCTTATGGTCTTCCTCTGGGGATGGCAAATCTTGAGGGACAGAGCTCTTTGATGAGGACAGTTTGTAAAGACTTTGTGCATCACTTTATTTTCACTGTCCTTTGATAATTGGAGAGATAAAACATTATGCAAATCATTAGCTTATAAATAATTACTGACTATAATGAGAGTGTGGGAAATGAACCTATTTTGATGTTTCTACTGCAGTCGATCCGTTTGATCAGTTTTTTATTCTAACAAATGCAGATACACACTGTCCTGTACTTTGAAAATTTATTCTTATAAAGTACTGTGTCTTCATGGGAAGCATTCACTCTTTTAGATGCAATTGCTGTCTTTTTTTGACAGTCGAGAATCCTCAGGAAGCTGTTTTGCAGTAGCACTCTACTAGCTCTGTAGTCTCATTTCCATAGTGGTGAGGAGAAACAGATATTTTCTTTTTTTGTGTTCATGTGCTGTAATGATAAACTGAGTACTTCCCCCCCAAACCACCCACTGTGTAATAGGTATTTGAAACTTCACCTAGCCATTGACAAGGTGCTGGAAAGATTTCAGCAGCTGTAAATTTTGAGAGAAAGGAGCAGAAAAGTTTGCACTAAGGCGTCCCTTGTGCTTTTCAGGAAAAATATTTTCAGGGTTTATATTTCTATAATTTGGGATGTCTGGAACATCTTTCAGCACGTATAGAGATGGTATTACTGTAAATATTAATGGTATGTTGGGCTTTTTGGCCCTCCTAGCAGCGTTCTCCAGTTGGAATTAATTTATTTATTGTATGATCTTCCTCTCTTTGCTTGTACATTTTATCCAGGTGGACAAAGTAATCTGTGCCAAATTAGACACTAACTTTGAACCTAGTAACTTACTTAAATACTTTTGAAAGCCACTGGTGTAAGCATTTCTTCAACCAAGTGTTTGTCAGGACGTTTGTGGAAAAACCTTTGTTAGACTTGTAGGAAGAGATGTAAGGAAGGATTTAAACTAGTTACATGGTGCAGCAAACTTCACAAAGTATGCGGGGAGAAGCAAAATATGGCAGCAGAGACTAGCCCAGGCAGAACTCTCCTAAGCTTGGTTTAGGAGAGAGCCCTGTCCTATGTGTGGGCTGCTGCCATATTGCTGCTGCCAAGTTTCATTATCTCAAGCGCAGACCACAACAGCTGCCTTGCATCCAGCACAGCAGTCAGCAAGGACGGGGGATTTCAGATAACCTTCTGTCTGTGAGAGGTTATAGCACATACCTAGAAATGAAGCCTGAAAATCTTCAGCATGGGAGACAGGGGATACTTAGTGGTAGCCAGTATGAACATTTGGGCATCCTGGGAATCCTGCACTGCTCTCCAGCACAGGGTTACCTTACCCAGGGTCAGTGTGAAGGTTTCTACAAGTATGAAATTTATCTACATTTCTGGAAAGAGCCCCTTGCAACTTCTCACCCAGGATACAAAGTGGAAGCAGGGGCAGCAGCAGCTTCTGTCATTTGTTAATGACCCCAGATTGGGATGAACAACCCCGGTCCATGCAGGACTATGTGGCCAAACTGAGCATGGCATTAAGGCTCGGGAGCAGTGCCTATGGTGCCAGAAGTTAAGTCAAGCTTGTTTGGATGCTTAATCAAGTCTAAAAGGCTTAACTGGAAAGCATAAAGGCAGCAAATCTGATGCATCTGAATGTCAAATGCAGTGGCTGGGGGAACCCACCTTGGGTTTGCAGGTAAATACGCACTATGCAGCAGTTCATAAGGTAAGGACTGAAGTTTTCATGGATGCAGGAAATTCATTGCTGGATCTTTTAAAAACACTTTTCAGATGAAGAAGTGCCAATAACTTCAAGTATAACATTAGAAGACCTTATTTTCTAGGCATTTAGAAAATGAATTCTTCATCTAGGAAGCTTAAAATGTGGTTAATTTAGTAGAAGAGAACCCCCTGGGATATCCATATTAAATGCATTAACCCCCTTAATCAAGATATCTGTCTAAACAATTAAATGTAACGACACTTCCATCTGGGAAGTACAGGACTCTGGCTCATATTGAAAAAATACTCCTCATATTTACACCGCCCTTTTAATTGCAAGATCTTGATGCACTTTTACAAACTGCACCTATGGTCTAGGAGGCTACAGAAAACTCCAGAGAATAATGCAACAGCTGCTTTGTATAATCCTTATGGACTGGAGATTACTTCATTTTAGTTCAAGTTTCTACAGCTATTTGTCTGACTTGAAGGTTGAGACCATGGTGCCTCACAGCATAAGCCACTGCTGTTGCATCTGCCGAATTTGCAATTCAAGAGCTCAGGACAAGATTCAGAGACATTCAGGTCTGCGTAACTTGAGGATTGGGCAAGGTTTAAGCTCCTAAATTACGGAGAGCTCTGTAACTGAACCCCAAGCATAGCCTTCCACTGACACTAGAGGTTGCATGTACATGCATACTGACTTAGGAGGGAGAGTGAGAGCATCTTAGCCCTTTTGCAAATAGGGATGAAACAGATACTTCTAAGTTCCAGAAGCATCAACCCAATTCCCTGTTTATACCTGTGCCTATTGGTGGCCTTAGCAATAAGCATGGGAGAGTGGAAGAGAATTTGCCTTTCCCTTTGTCAGAGCCCAGTGGTCAGAGAATGTGCTGAGAAAACAGAAAGCCTGCTTTAATTTGCCCTGAACTCTGGGCTATAAAAAATGGAGGATTTTGCATGTGGAAAAACAGTCGAAGTGCAGCAAGGAAGAGAGAGTGAGAGAGAGAAAATGAACAAACACATTGCATTGACCTTCTACCCTATTGCTTAAAGTATTTCACAGGCAGAGAACACCCTCTTCCAAAGTCATCTTCTGCTTTTTAGTTGATGGTTTACTGCAAAATACATGTAAAATTGCTTATTTTCTAAGGATTAGGATTGTTTCTTGAATCAGATAGAAGCACTTATCAATACAGGGTGCAGCCAGTCTCAATGGCAGAGGAAGGACAACAGGAAACTGCTGTCTTGGAATCAAAGTCTCTAGGACTTGTCGCAATGGAAACTGCAACTAGAGAAATCCATGTAACGTATGTATTTCAGGTTCAAAGCTAGTTAATGGAAGACCTCCTAAGAAAGAGGAAAAGTAAATTGTGCTCTGTAAATCACGAGAGATCTGTAGGCTTCCACAAAAGTTGGCAGGAGAAGTTTTTGGAGTCTTAACAATGCTGGGTGCACATTTTGAAGTGTTAAAGTATTTGGAATAAACTGCAAAAAATGAGCATGCATTAACCAGATTTACAGCTATGCTGTATGTATCTTCAGATGTGTTTAAAAAGGATTTGGAGCAGACAGAGAAATACAGCCCTACTCCAACTCCATGCAGGCTGGAAAGATATCCATCGTTCCTGTGCATTGTAACCATTGATTTGCACCAAGTCATCCGATAGAATCTCTCCAAATCAGTGAGGAGGTTTCCAAGCTGAGCTGTGGCAGCTCTATTTTGAGGGGTCACATTACCATGGGAATGTCTCTTGTTGTGCCATATCTCATGTAGTTGCGTGGTTTTGTTTGTTTTGGCCTTGGAAGATGCGTACCAGTAATTTTGTATTTCTGTCCCTGTTTATGTGGAAATGCACTCAACTCTAAGGACTCCCTGGGTGAGATTGCCAAGGCTTTTCATTTGATACTGGGTTGACACAATTGTATGTTTTTTTCATCAGTGCAACAAATTCTGAATGCTGAAGAATACTTTTCTAATGATCTTTGGGCTCTCCTATACCAACACACGAACAGTCACTATCATTGTGATCTGTATAATATTGGAAAATAGCTTTGAGTGTCTAAGCTTGACTTGCAGTTGGTAAAAGGAAACATAATTACAACTCTTGCTCTATATAGTCTGCGTCTCCAATTAACTTCTTTAGAATATTTGACTGTCAATTCCTTGATGCTCCAGCATTTGTTGGTTGATCTCTTAGTTGATTTCAGGACTACTGTTCCCACTTGCAGGTCTATTATTTATATGTATTTTGATAAGTCAAAATAAAATTAATTGCACTCATTATAAGGCCAAGTAGGAGACATTTGCATTCATTCTCAGGTGGTAGATTCATGCATTCAGGAAAAAATCGACTTCCTGTGAAATCAAAACCACCATCAGTAAGGGCATAATAAGCATGTAAAAGTGAAAATAACCAGCTGATAATTTACTTCAGTGAAGCTTTAGAAATAGGGTGGAAAAAGATCTAACTTTAGAGATGAGAATAGGGAAGTCTTGAATTATTTTTCTCTCAAGGCAATGTACAGACCTTGAACTGCTGCCTGCAGTAAGTTAAGGCTTCCATCAATACACAGACTGGCCTACTGCCTTTTGTGATGAAATTCTGCCTTCAATGTATTTTTACTCCTATCAGGTTTGTGTAAAGCATAAATAGATTTCTGCGAAAAGTGTGACTGATTCTGGCCTAAAGTATGACACTTCTGACTCCTGTTTTGTACACAGCAAATAGCATAAATTATGTGCGATATATACTGGGGATTATTTTTAATTATTACAGCTAAGAACTGCAGATCCCATAACAAATGAAGTTTTGGAAAGAGTGGACTATCATGCAATGTGTTTTAAATTTATAGCATGGCAGCTCTGTTCAGTAAGGTACAGATTATGAATTATAAATGTTATAATGGGATTATAACATCCAGTTAGAAGGTTCTTTTTCTAATTGCCTGCAACTTGTCATCCAAAAAGTCTATGGTAGTTCATCTAAGTGTGACTGCAACATTTCTGCTGCTCAGCAAAGAAAAAAACCTGACCCTCCCCCTTCATTTTAATGTGTTATGATTTAAGTGTTCCTGTCTCTTTTCCCCTGACTGAAGGACAAAAAAATTCTTGAGATTTATAGACTTGGTTTTTCCTCTGGTATGAAAATAGCTCTTGAAGATACTGTACCTGAAAATAGGCTGAAATAGACTGTCCCTATTGTTTAGTTCAACTCCTCAACCAAGGCGAAGGGAAATGAGATCTGCATTATGTTCCCAGTTCTTCTGCTGACTCTATTTCTGTCTAACTCTTATTCTGTCTCTATGCACCTACAAAATGGCACTCTACAAGCTGAAAGAAACAGAGCAAATTTAATTATGGTTTTGAGAAGCATTGATATTCAGCACTTCTGTTTAGTTCATCATGTTGGGTGACCATCTCTGGGGATAAAGGAAAAAAAAAGGGGAGGAGTAGAGATGGGAAAAGGACGCTGGTCGTCTTATCTCCAGGGATGTATTTTGGAGGTCTCAAAGAATACCAAGGGGTGAAGATAAACAGCTTATAAAAATCATTTGTTAAAATAAACTTGCAGATACAGCAGAAATACCAAAGAGAGGATGAGAAGGCAAAGTTGAGTGTCAGGAATAATTTTTGTCACTGTATGTCATGGTCTTAGATGTTAGACACGGGCCAATTGCTAAGCTCCTGGTTGGTAGTGGAAGAACCCAAATATTTTCCCAAGCTTTTTCTTAGGAAAAAGACTGCGTGATAGTTACCGGGTTCAAAAGGTGGGATTCTTTTTTGAGAAGGGTTAAGGTCAGGGTTCTGGGAAGGTTTTTTATTTTGACCATTGGTTTAGCTGGAATTTTTTGTGTCATTTTAAATGATCTGTATATTTTCCCTAGACCTTTGGAAAGGCACATTTTAAAATCTAAAGAAATAAATAGAATAAATAATAGAATATATACTAAATTCTTCAACTGGAGGTTTCTTTAGAGATACCATTTAATCTATTTTGGTCTGGAAACAGTAATTGAACTAGATAATATTGTTGTAATATTAATTTTGTGTTTGGTTGGTTATTTTTAAGATACTAATTCTCTTGGTGTCTGTTATGGCTGTCTTGTGCCCACACAGCTTGTGACTGAAATTTTTGGGTTGTCAGTTGTCAGTTGATTTCTTATAGGAATTCCTATTGTTATGCCACTCCTGGCTATTTGCCAAGAGCTATTTGTCCACTTTGAAACATGCCATTTTGTTCCCATTGATCCATTCCTCTGTGTTTCAGTGTGTCCCCTGTGTCACCTCCGTGATGTGGGTGCATCCATCAGTTTGGTGTCATGTGGAACTCATGACATTGCTTCCTCATAGATAAGATTTTCCATGCTAGACTCCTGAATATGACATCTAGGTACTCAGATACTGAAGCCGTGATCACAGCATCAGGACTCAAACAGAACAAAGTAAACCTGTTTTTGCTGGCAGTTACAAATGATGAATTTGTATGAATTTGTGTCTTTGATGTATTTTTCCTGCAACTTCTCAAAGTCTTCAGGTGCTGTTAGTAGTTCTATTTTCCCAGTTAAACACACATTTTTATCTGATATGTGTTCTACCCAATTAACTTGTGACTGTGTTTTTGCTATGCTTCAGAACTGCTGCTGCAAATGCAGGCAGACCTCACGCTGAGAGTCACAAAACAAGATTTTAACCAGAACTCTGAATAAGAGCATCCTTAATTGTGTGTCTAAGGTACCTTTGCTTCAGATGCCATGACATTGTAAGCCTGTCCTTGGGAAAGTCATTTGGGTGATCCGTTTTAAAGTCTGCATGTGAAGACTTTGGGACAGATCTGAATTTTTTGTGGCTGAGATGGGGCACTTAAGTGCCCCTTATTGCTGTCCCGGCTGCATGCAGCTATCTTTAAACTTGTTACTGGTGAAGGAGAGATGCAAACCCTGCATAATCTATTCCTGAATAAGCTGGGTCAGGAAGCTTTTTGTGGGCGATTGTGGGTTTTGCTTTTGTATGTGTGTGTTTGGTGTCTTTTTTCAAAGACTAATGCATCTTTGTCTAAATCCGTCACATTAAAAGATTTCAAGGGCAAATAACTCTATGTGCTTTCCTTCTATTTCTCTCTTCACCTTTGACAAGCCAGAGTAATGTTTGTCACCTCAGTAATCCTTTTTTCTCTTCTCTAAAAATTGCCTTGTTTTCTAGAGAATCAGCAAGGACAAGCATGACAACATTTGAGAGAGGTAAAAGGTGGGAAGTAGTATATTGTCAGTCAACTAAGTAAAAGCCACAAAAAAAATCACAGATGTGCTTACTATAAAAGTTTGCTGAAAAAGGTCAAATTTTTAAAAATGGGGATGGAGTTTTTTGTTTGTTTTGATTTTGCTTTTTTCTTTTTGTTGTTGTTTTGTTTGGTGGGTGGGAGGGTTTTTGGTTTTGCTTTTTTTACACCTGTAACTTACTGGCACAGCTGATGTCATTTAGGCTCTGATTCAGCAAAGCACTTAACCATGCTACTTAGTGCCGTTGACTTTAATGGGAAGTAATTACATGTTCCAACAAAGCACATACAGAAGTGCTTGGCTGAATCAAGGTTTTAGACGACATAATGAGAACCTGATTGGGAGGGAGGGGGAAACTGAATAAATGCTGTGCTCAAAATCAAGCCCATACTCTCCAAAAATATACAGTAGGAACTCACTTGTGGCAGTGCTTTCACTATGCTATGGCACACATTGATCTCATTGCTATACAAAAAAAAAAAAAATCCTAATCACAGTATCCATGCTATTGCCCATGAAGTCCACATTTGGATTGTGAGACTGTAGCTGTGCATAATGATTCAACTCCAAATGATACTGGTTCTTTCTTCCTTTAGCATTTTTTTTTCTTTTTCAGTGTTCCATCTCTTTGCTTTATTTTTCATTTTTAAATGAGGACAGTATTCCTATCTTGTTCTTGAATGTACTGCCATTTTGATTATGTTTGTCAGTGCTACTGTTGATGTGAGCTGTATTAAAATAGCAATTTGAAGTAACACTGGCACCAGACAGTCACTGTTCATTAATATCATCTCCAGAAAAATCCTACAGCAGATCTACTACCTGCTTTATAGTCCTCGAATAGTAGTGTGGTACAGACTGTCCACACAGTGCCACTGTGGCTTCCAGCCACTCCTGTTACATTGCACTGAGTCTGATTTCATCTCCTTGAGAATGCTTTATTACTGAGCATGGAGCAAATCCTGCTCACTTTTTATCTCTGCTGATATTAATGGTCCTTCTCACATAACAGATTGGGCTCAAGGGATGTAAGGATAAGACTGTTGTTTTTTCTCTAAATTCTTATGGAAAGATGCTGCTTGAGATATTGTGGCAGAATTTGCACAGGTGAATTTTTTGGTGGGGCAAGAGCTTGGTTTTTCTGTGTTTTGAGTGGGTTTTTTGCTGTTTTCTTGGGGGTTTTTGTTGTTTGTTTGGTTTGGTTTTTGGGAGGAGGCTTTTGTTTCGTTTCTTTAGATATGACTAAATCTGTTGCTAATAAATCAACAAGACAAAATATTTCTTTGATGAGTGTCTGACTGTGTAGATGGTGCAGCATACTGTGAGTTAGTAGCCAAGCTAACTTCTTCTACTGTGAATTTAAACAGGCTATTTGGGCCAGTGGGATTACCAGAGTCTTGAAATGTCACCAAAGTTCGGTGGAAGAATTCAGTCCAATCCCCATCTACCCGTTTACTAGGGCAGACCTGAGTAGCCAGATAAGTAGGGCTGCTGCATGCATTTATGTAGCTTTGGAATTATAAATATTGTTGGAGGAGCGATTCCTAATCAGTGACGTTGTCTGTTAGACCACCGTGTTGAGATAGACACAGTCTTCCTACCAGCCTAAAGAGAAAACCAGAGGCAGAAAAGCGAGACCCTCTCCTGTGTCACCCAGAGAGGGTAGATGTGCTCATCATGGCTGGCCCTGGCCCCGCTGTCCTTCGTGGGGAGCTGTGTGAGGGCTGCTCTCACTGGACCTGCTGCTGGTCAGAGGTGACAGGGACAGCAGGAGGTGTTGGAAGCTGTCACGGGTCCCTGCCAGCCGTGTCAGCTCAGAGGGAATGTGGCCCAGGAAAGAGCTCTGGGTGTGGCACCTCGAAGGGTTAGGGCCAGAGTCTGGACTGTTCTTTGCTTTTCCTGTCAATCTACAGCTCTTATAACACCCTGCATGTGCTCAATAGAGAGAGGAGAAGAGTTATGGGGTGTGACAGCCGCCAGCAATGCTTTTCTGTTAAGGCAGCAAGGACATCTTCATCTCACTGTGACCAGGATGGGCACAGAGCTGCAGTCATTTTTTCCCAGTGGAAAACTTCTGGCTTGGTCTTGCAGGGCATACCATGCTCACCTGTGGAGTGCTGGGGGCATTGGAGTGCAGCTTGATTTTCCTTGAGGAAAATTATGAAGGAGTAAAGCTGAAAATGTGGGATTTAGGGGATTTAATTGGTGGAATGGTAAAAAAAATCCACAACTCTCTGGGGTTTGGGGTTTTTTTGTTGTTGTTGTTGTTGGGTTTTTTGAGGTTTTTTTTAAGGGTGTTTGCTTGTTTTATAAGGATAAAACATCTTGGGAGAAAGAAATAACTAACTTCAAAGATTTTAAGGAAATCTGTGGCTTGGCTACCTTCCTTGCAAGCCTCCAGGACTGAATGAGCTATGTCCTGCTTTGCTCAGCAGGGCTGGAATTTGTGGGAAGCTGTGGGCAATTTCATGAAACTGGGGGTATTTTTCAGCAGAGATTTAAGACAGATAAATAAATCTCAGTGACATTGAAAGAATGACTCTATCAGTGTATTCAGACAATCACGCAGGGCCATCTGTGCTGGGCTCTACATCCTTAGGCAATGTGAGCATGATGGGGGAGCACAGGGATTGGGCACAGGATGTCTGTGCCCTTGTGCAGTCATGGTCTCTTTCTTTTTATGCTCTCTTCAACCCAAAGTTACCGTATTCTTGTATCACTTCCACCAAGACAGTGAACAAGCAACTCTGCGAATTATTTTACTTCAATGCACCAGAAAACATTTTGTTTAATGAAGGGTGCTGTGCTCAGCTTCTGCAAACACTGCTGGTTTGCTAAATGGGCATAGGCTTGTGTTTCTTCATTTCTTCCCTGGTACTTATGGCTCTCCGTAAGTAAACATTACTGAGGGCTTGCTATAGATATAAGCTTCTTGAAACAAGGATGGTGGTTCTTGATCATATTTTCCAAGTTGTTAAACACGTTAGATATTAAGTGATGTGAAAATAAAGGAGTGGCATGTTAGCAAGTGTGTGTGAAGCATCATTCTTCTGATTTCATCAGTCCAGTTTATAATGTTACTGTTTGGGGGTTTTCTTTATAATTGGTGCAAAGCTTGAGTCCTTTTCTTGATGGGTGTTTTCTGTGGTGTGTGAGAGTTCTGGATTTTCCCTTTCTGTCAGATACTGTTGCGTTGCTGTTGCAATAGATCAGAATGAGAGGACAGGCAGCTGGTGCCCTTCCCTGCCTGCTCTGGCTGACATTCCTAAAAGTTGAATTAGGGACAGTGTTATTTACTCTATCTTTTGCTGCACTGAGAGAATAAATTCCAGAGTCTCTACCATGTGTGTTGTCTTCACACACTGGAAAAACAGGCTGTGTCTTTCTGAGACAGATTCTTTACCATTGATGGGAAATTAATAATAGCAAGTAAACTATTGCTTGTTAGGATTAACTAAAGTGATCAAAGCCTGAATATTGTTTGGTCCAATATTTCTAGACTGCTGTGAGCCTCTGGATAAACAAGTAATCTCTTTTTACTTCAAGAGATCATTTTACAAGGGAAAAAAGATATCATGTTCCACTGCAAAGTACTCTGCCACCTATTGATAAAAACTACTATTTCAGAATCCATTTTTTTTTTTTTTTGCTTACAGTTCTGTATTTGTAGAACCAATTAAGCTCTGTAATTTGAGGAGACAATGAAAAACAAGCTGTATCCTTGTACACCATTATTTCCCCAGCAATTTAGAATCAAAATCTTTTAATGTCAAAAGGTAAATCCAGTCCTTGCTCTGTTTTAGCCCTGACATGCAAACTTCCCACTCAGTTAAATGAAGTTTTGTGTAACTGCTGAGCATGACAAGGTCTGATGTTTTTTAAAATGCTCATATGAGAGCTGAAGCTGCTGCAGTGCCCATCAGCGGGAGCAGAATCACATCTACTAACAAGGCAAAAATAAACCTCAGTTTAATGAGTTGCAAAAAGGCCTGGTCTCTTCGCCCTCTGAAGTAGTCTATTTTAGAATGGCTGTTGGCATTGTCAGGAGGGTACAGTGCAGGAGACTTATATGGTTAAATTTTATAGTAGTCTAATAATGAAAAAAGCATGCGTAAGGCCTCTTGGCAAACAGTCCATAGTCGTGGCAGTATTCCTACAAATAAAGCTGCAAAAGTGGAGAGAGAGATATAATTAATGGGGACCTGCTTTTTTTGCCAGGAGAGATTATTCTTATGCAGGGAGCAAAGGGTATGTGCCTGAGAAAAATGTAGAGAAAGTAGACTTGTTTGTGGTGCCCTAAAATTCAGTTTAATGAAAATGAGAAAATAATGGGAGGAAAGTCACTTGTGTAGTCTCTGGCCAGCTGCCCAAATATGAGTGGAGATGCACTGGCCCTGAGCTGTGCTTCCAGCACAACTCACAGAAAGCTTGTTGTTCTTGCACACATTTGCTCTATTTTCAGACACATGCTATTTGAAACCACGTCTTCTCTTTTGCTCTTTGCTCCTTTCTTGCTCTCAGCTGGTAGTGAATTTCTACCTCAGAATGTTATTTCTTGAAATGTTTTCTCTTTGCAGAGCTGTATCTGTTGTTTTCCATTCTCCCTGGGGGGACAGTAGGAGTCTGATGAAGCTTGAAGGTACCTGGAGTTATCTCTGATTTCCTGCTCCTCAGGCAAACCTTGGCAGGGCTTGCCTGAGCTGCAGAGATCCAGCTCTCAGCTGCGTCTCAAGCAACCAAATCATGCCAAGCCTCATTTTATTTATCCATAGCTTGAAAATATCTGATTCCTTGATCTCGTGTATTAAACTCAGGTTGTCTGTGTGACCTCCCCTTCTATTTTTTCCCTTTTTCATTTGTCCCTACTGGACAGTTGCACAAAGGGGAAGGGGCAGTATAAATAGATATTATTGTAGATTATTGTCTGGCCCCTCTTCCCCCCCTATGTAGTCATTATCCAAGAGTTTCGTCAGTGAAAGTGTTCTTATTTTTCAATGGATATCACTTTCTGAAAAGCTATTTCAGGTGTTTCCTAGCTTTTCATCTTTCAGAATTTGATCTACCTCTGTCTTTTCCAAAGAATATGATGGCTTTCTGGAATCAAATGTTATTAATAAGCACATTTCAGGGCATTAATGTTGGAAATAGTGCAAATCTGTTTGGCTTTCCCTGCTCCATGCTTAAATGTACTTTAATATCAAGGTTTTCAAGAGATTTATTACTGAGACTTTGAATTCACTTTATATCTCTTTTGCATGTATTGTTCAAGACAAAAATTATTCATCTTTTGCTTTAGCAATAGAGAAATACCTCCTAATGTTATTACCTGAATAATGGTACTGCATTAATGGTTAGTGGTTCTAGGAGAAATAGCTGTGAAAGTATTATGAACTTATTACATTGATAAATGTAATAAGTAAAATTTTGCCTGGCATTTCACTTGCTGAGCTTCTGTTCAAATTTCTCAATTTTTTAAAAAATACTCATAAAGAAAAGATGTAAAAAATTTGGATGTGAATAATAATAATAATAATAATAATAAT
>VZDJ01000594.1:15425057-15532115 GCA_008694505.1 Cyanoderma ruficeps
ATAATAATAATAATAAAGAAATTAAGCTGATGGAAACTATAGGAAAGAATTGTGTCAAAACTATCCTGTTAGACATCTTTATATTTGAGTGGGGTGAACTGTGCTGTTGCTGACGAAGTGAGCTCTTCAAATGGCAGAGCCTCAGAAGACTCATACTTCTCGCTCCATCCCCACATGAAACTTCCATTACAGGTAAAGTGTTAAATATGAGCTAAAGTAGTCTTAAATATACATATATAATTATTTTGTACCATAACATCCAGGATGTGGAAGACCTATTAAGTCACCTCAGCAACCCAACTGCCGTCACAGGGCTGTTTCGCTGAGCTTTGGTCTCGGAAAGTTATCTGGCCCTGTTTCCTGGGGGATGAGGGCTCACTCCCAATACTGAGGCTGCATGATGTCTGTGAATCACTTCACGAATTAACCTCTCCTTCATTTCTTTGTAAGAGATTTGTGTTAGTTCTTTGAAGGACCCAATAGACAGTGCCCTGGGCCCAGTCTGATCCCAGAAAAGGTATTCTAGGAATCAAGATCAGAAGGCTAATGGAAGATATTCAAGAATTGTGTAACTGACGACTGAGAAAGCATTCATTTAAGGCAATTTATGTGATTTATATTAAGAACACAACTTGACCCAAAAGTGGTTTTATCAAGATATCTGGGACTTTGACTTAAAAAACAGTTACAGCAGACTTCAGCTTAACTGTGGAGCCATTCTCACTTTATTCTATTTCTGTACACGTTAACAGAGATGTGGAAAGGTTGTTTGGTATTGCCACTGTTTTGTTTAGGTTTTTTTCATGGTTGTCTGCATTGTGCCATATCGACCTGCTGTTCAAAATTGTCAACTTAAGTTTTGGTCTGATATAGTTATGCCAAGGTGCAATCTGCACAAGACCAAATTTTCTTTTTATATCCTCTATCTGGGTCATTACACTTGTAGATGTTCCTAGGAGGGCTTAGAGTTTACCATACTTTGTCTTTTTGCTTATGTAGTCAAAGCTATTGAAAACTACTATATGGTCTAGAGAGGACTGGGTTACATGTCTGTGAGAAGACATTGTCTGGATGTCACTCTTAAGAATAAATTGGATTATAATAGTTCCCTAACCTAAAAGTAAAACAAAATTTCCAAATATTTGCAGTCTGTATGAGCACTAAGGTAACAAAGGACACAAATGCTTTAATGAATAGATGCAAATTGAATGACAACATTTACTTCTGCCTTGTTTTATATTTGTTTAAATTAAAAGTCCAAAGGAACCTCAAAGCCTGTGATGCAGTAAGTGGCCCTCTTGCTGATTCTATTGTCAAAATCGCTGGGATCTTTTCAGGCCGCCTGCTGAGCAATCTGATGTAGAGATTAAAGTGCTCTATCCCAAGGGCTTCTTTTTTGGTTTTGTTTTGGAAGGTTCTGCATCTTTACTTCACTGTGGTAATGGCTCTGTGTTTTGTCATAGTAATGAAGTATTACTGAACTGAGTGCTGCACTTAATGGTATTCTCAGCAGAGATTCTGTAAGAAATGTCTTAGGTGAGTTACATGAATTGCAATTAATTTGCTTTCTGCTTGTGCACACACCAATGAAAAAAATAGGACCTTATTTCCCATGCTTTGATATTTGATAGTCATTGTACTGGACACTTCAGAGAGCTGATTTAATAAGCCACGTTAAGCAGTCGCATCATAGCATATGAGTCATTTGAATTCCTACTGTACATAAGCTTGCTATCTTAGGGAAATGTTAGACATATGTTTGGCAAACGTCATTAATTTTTTGAAATATTTGAATGACAAAGTGAATAATGAATTGTCTCCTTCTGAGTTAGCGTTTACTGTTCTTTGGTATGATCCCCCAATTTGGCTTGTGTGTTTTGTGGGATGTCTTTGTTCTTGGTCATATGCTAACATTGTCATAGCTACTACTATTATTATTTCAACTGCAGGCCACAGCTGAGATCATCAGCGTACTTGGTGCTCTACTCGTGACAGCAAATGTCAGTAAGTCTTTAGTTCATTGAAGGCAGAAGCTATGCTTGAAAAGATGAGAGGAAATAGTGTATGTTTCACTGGTAAAGCTGAAACTGAGGCAAAGAGCATAAAATGATACAGCAGAAAGGTTGTATTTTCTGGGTCCTCTCAAGGAGGAGGAGCCTTCCTATTAATATTTTATTTATCAGGTGTTTTGAATAGATGACATAGATCCTGAGTCCTTGCATTTTCAAGGATTTATAAAGGAGACTTTTCACAAAAAGAAAACCAAAACACAACAACCTAATACTGGTTTGTGGCTCAATATTTCTTGGTTTTAGTCAAAACTATGAAATGAAGAGCAAGATGAAAGTGTAAAAAGAAATAAAAAAGAAAAACATCAAACATCATCTTGGTTTTGAATCGGGCTGTTTACGAAGAAGTTAAAACTCAGTTGGAGATCCAAGGTGTTTCCACATTAAGTGCTGCGCAGAAAAAAAAAGCTGGTTTGAAACAAAGTCTAATTTAACCTTAACTTCTTTACTGTTACCTGCTTTTTAGGTACAATTCTATGATGTGTGATACATTTTTCCTCTGGCACTTTTCTATCATTTCTTCATTTTTTCTGCATGTGTTTCTGCTATGTGTAGTTTTCAAGAAAGCAGTCAAACAAAGTCATTTGTAACTGAAACATAAAAGATACCACAAGAGTTTACCCAGGACCTAAGGCAGGCAATGACAGATATTTGGAAAAGAATATACAAGGGAAATGGGTAAAAAATTCTGAAATCCCAACTGCAAAACTCAGAATTCGAAGCTACTTCCATATGATGAAAGAAGATGCAAAAAGTAAATAAATTAATGAGGTCAATCATAAAGTATAAATTCTGCAAACAGAGCAGGATACTGAGTGCAAGACAGCTGAACCAGAACTATGGTGGGATCAGTGAATGTCAAGAGAGAGAAGACACATTTTCTTAAGTACCAGGTACTTGAAAGAGTGATAAGATTTTGAGGGTGAAAGTGAGTGTTTCCAGGCCATGCACTCATCATATACATTGGCTGAAATAAGGCAATTTAAAAAAAAAGGTGTTTGTACATCTATATATAACATTATCTTAACAACCTTTTTCTGGACAATAAGCCAGAGAATGAGGTTGAGGTTGGCCAGTTGGTTCTGATAAGTATTCTAAAGCTTAAAGAGGGAAGACGATAATTTTTATTTCGCTATTCTAGAAATATCACTTTCTTCTCCAGTGACTGGAAGAAGATAGGTGTTACCTCTTATGCTGGTGAATAATGGTAGATAAGACTTACACATGGTGTTTGATATCTTCAGATCCACTGACCTTTAAATTTGCTTTAATATATTTCTTTTAATGTGAAAACTTAGTCTTAGGAGAGTGGCACTATCAGTTTGATATGCTACTGTGCAAAACACTTTTGGGATGACATGAAAATAGGAGGTTACTAAAGGTTTCCCAAGCTGCAGCAAAAAATTGTAACTACTAAGAGAGGAATGGTTTAAGAACAAACTCACAGGAAGAGTTTCCTTTAATAGTGGGATGATAAGAGGTAGCACATGAGCGATTGTTACCTAGACATGCTTTGTTATTAGGAGACTTTTTGAGGAAATGTCCTGTGGCATTATTATTTGGTCACAATCCTGATTTTTCCCCTGTTTTGAAGGGAATACGAATAGGGAATAAGAGAAGTAATTCTTCTCATCTGATTCTTCTCATTCTGAATCCCTGATTCCTGCTCCTATTGAGATTTAATTTATACAGGACAAAACTCTCTTGACTTAGTCACTTGAAAGGATACCTTCAAATCTGTTCATGCTCTCAATTAACTTAATAAGTAGAGTCTTAGTAGAATCAAACTTTGTAAAGTAGTTAAGCTGTTTCTTTCATAACTACATAAGAAGAAGACAGAAAGAAAAAATATTTTTCTTGACAAGTCTTTATGGAGACACTTCGGTATTTGGAAATAGGGAAGGGAAGTTTTATCAAAATAATAAGGGTAGGAACTTGTGTTCAAGATGGAGTCAATTCTACATGATCAATGGGCAGAGTTTCCAGACTTGATGCTGCAGAATGTATCAACCCTACCAAGGGGCAGGTTTCCCTTCATATGGACTACACAGCCCCACTCAGGTCATCTTTGATCAGGCATTTGCAAGAATGGCTCCTCTCCAGACAGATGCAGGTGTGTTCACACCGGGTTCTCTGGAGCTCTGAGCCCTCCTGCAGCCTGCACAGCACTGCAGGTCTCAAGCTGTCTCTGCCACTGCTCTCTGAGGTTTGGAGGGCACAGCTTTGTTCAAACGTAACCATTTTCAAGAATAGTTATCTCCATCAGTTACACGAGTGGTTAAAGTCACCAGTCTCTCTAGAGACCATTTGCACCAACTCTTCCAGTGTATCTAATACAGGGATTCCCAGGGTGCAGTGCTCTGTTTCAAACAAGCTAACTCTGAAGCCACAAGCCTAAAAGGCTGTGTTAGCAGTGATAATGGCTTTGGACACTCATGCTTGATGGCACAGTGGTGGTGCTCTGCTTCTTACAAACGAGCGTGTTCAAAGGGAGCTTGTGTTATACTTAGCACATAGGCATAGAGTAATAGAATAATTTGAGAAGGGAAATTTAAATGTGAATTTCTCAGTGTAGATACACCCTTCCTCCTAATGACAGAAAATAATAATTTCAAAATAATATTGTTTTATTTAAAATTAAATATATACAGTTAATATTCTCCCCCACATTTGTGCTTAATTTTTTTTATTATAAGTTTCTGCACTTTTAATTATTTATTGACTACGGTGGGGTTTGGGGTTTTTTAATTTTATTTTTTTGAGTTTTTTGTTGGTGGTGGTGGTACCCTCTAACCTCCAGATATGCCATAGGAAAATTGGTGTGGTTTAAGTGCACCTATTTTGTAAATCAGGTTCATCAAATGCATAAATACATAGTGGAGAAAGCAGACACTTTAAAGACAGTTTATTTTAGGGAACTTGACATTTTCATTATGGAGGAGGTGTATCCTGAGACAGTTACAGAATTAAACACGAGGGTAAATGTAGAGTAATTTTTTCGGTGCAGTGGTATTCAGTATAAGTAGTGGGGATCTGTTTTTCTTCTAAGGGCTCCATAATTCTCAAAAGATGTATGAATTCAAAAGCAGTCACTCTGGTGACAAAAGTAGGTAAAATACAAGGGTACCTGAAGTATAACTGAAAATTTTTTTCCACTTACGAGGTAACATTTTTTAACCAACACGAGAAAATGTTATCATAAAATCAGTTAGCTAGAAACCTAAATCTAAACCCATCGCTAAGGCCAAAAGATGACCCTGCACTACACGCGAGGTGTTAACAGCCCTTGCACAAAATAAAGGCTATTTGATGCCATCTAGTGGCTTCTCGGAAAGGCGGCAGCAGCGTTGGAAAATCCAGAACCCGTTATTTGCCCGTGTACTGCTCGCAACCCTCCGCCCCATCACTAACGCGCATGAGGAGCTCTAACTATAGCAGCGCTATGTAGGAAACTCCACAGTTTAATTTCCTAAATGCTCTGGTTGAATATACATGGGGGTTTTTTCGTTATTTTCACCTTCTTGACCACTTTGCCCCAGGCCTGCCACAAGTACTATTACTTCTGATTTAGATTGTGGTTTAGACTTCTAAAAAACCTGCCAAATTTCTAGGTTTAAGAATCACATAAAATATTAGAAGGTGAAAGTACCAAGCAATTTGAAGGCATGGAATGACTTCTTTAATCCTAACCACACTTGCTGAAAGATTAAATCTATTAGATTTAAATGAAATAGACTAATTAAGTATTAATAATATATAATTGCCTTTTTCAGGATAAAATATTAATATAATAGTCAAAGAAGGTGACATTTCCAATGTTATCTATGTGACAGAATGCTATGAACCTATTGACAATTTCTGTTCATAAATCATGTACATTCCTTGGAAAAAAGATAACATCCAATTTTACAATTTCTAGTGCAAATTAAGCAGTAGGTTCTCCTGCAGCCAAGTCTGAAGATGTCACATACAAACCCCACCAACCACTGCCAATGACAAACCTCATGTATGCATGTGTGTGAATGGCAGGGAGAGAGTGCTAAAGAATTATTGCACTTTACTATGTGCTATTTTAGGGTCTTTATATGGAACGATCTTTCTAGAGTGCCACAGCCCAGTTTCAAAGGAGCCTTAATTCATTTTTACCTATGAAATCAGCCTAAAGACCTCCAGACACTGCATTGTTAAAGGAAATAGTGCTAAATCAAGTCGCAACTTCCAAGAGGAACTGCGTCTCTCCTTGCTGAAATACGCCAAATCCAATTCTTTTCCAATTCTTTCTAGTATGACCAGCTAGAAGTCAAATAAAAAGAAACTAAAACAAAGTTTAAGAACCAAACCCAAAAAACTCAACTTCATGAGGTTTTTTTCACCAGAGATTTCAGTTGTCATTTTTAAAATACAGAGTATATGAGTATTTTCTAGAGCAAGAAGTGAATTAGAAAGTCTTTTCTTTTGAGGCTGATGGGCTTGGGAGTAACTTTCTGCTTTGCAGTTCTCTGTGTGAAAATTGTAGCATATGAAATGGCAGCAAATAAATACCGAAAGAACATTTTGCTGAATGAGTTTTTACAGTGTGGTATGAACTTTCTTTGCAGTAGGAAAGGATGAACCATCAAATAATGAAGGCTCTGGACAACTAAAAATTATTAGGTGCTTTTCCTAGGATGGGACAGATCTTATGTGAAAGTCTAGAAAAACTTAATGCCTTAATGATTTAATTAAAAAAAAACCTTAATGTACTGTCAATGATGCAGGGTTGATATTGTTTACTGAGTGCTTCTGGGCCTTACCATCATTGCTTGAACAAACATGCAAAGTGGTGATCCGAGTTGGAGCTTTGCTGTCTTTGGTTGTGTGTTCCAGCTCCTGGTGGCTCTCCCTGTGAGCGTCTCTTCCACGGGATCTTGGGTCACAGTGTGGGTAAACCCTTTGAGGCTGCCCACTGCCACCTTCTCCTTCCTCCAGTGTGGTACCAGATGTGGTTATGATGTCTCTAATGTGCTGGGGAAGCTCCCAGTGGCAAACATAGACCTATCCTTTATGCTGCCTGTGAGAGATACATGCAAAAGTGGAGGGAAATCTGCTGAGCTGGGAAACCTGAGTCTGTCTCCTGTACTGCTACAAGAGTAACTATCTGTTACAGATGTGACAGAGCTTTCTGGTTTTTTCAGCCCATAAATGGTGGTGTGTCTTGAACCACCAGAAATATCCCTGCCGTGAGGAATTCACAGGATGTAGGAGAAAAGCAGGTATCAGACTCTGTTGTTTATTCACAGGTAGATAATTGAGTTAAAAAGAGTGAATAGTCCAAAATAGCACAGGAAAGTCACTATCAAATTGGCCCTGCAATTTTGGGACTATGGGTTGAGAATATCCAGCATACATGGATGTATTTATTTAGTTATATAGATATTTATCACTTATTTATGAACACTTCATCCAACAACTGCCACAATTCACTGCTGCTCCTGCTCAGCTGTAGTATTTGCCATCAGGATTTTAGTGACTTTACAGCTTGGGTAATCATGTATCTCTGTACAAGTTCGAGGACAGATATAGAACATTCACACAAGCTAGAAACCAGAAGATGAATTTCACTGGAAGAGAATATGAAGTCAAAATGAAGTATATAGCTATGCATTATCAGTAGCAGGAACAAAACAGAAAATAGTTTTCAAATGAAGATCTATAACCTTCCAAAGGTCATTACATGGTATGGTGGCCTGCAGTAGCAATGACTTAATTTAATGGACAGGACATCCTAAATTGCTAGATAAAATACCAGATGATGATGTGATAGAGTACCCAGATTTCACTACATGTGTCAGGAGTGGCCTGTTACTTCTGAATGGCAAACCTGACTCTCATCTCAAAGCCTCAGTCTACGCATAGTTTAGTTTAATGACCCATGTATTTTTAGGGGGGAACTGCTTTATACATTTTTGAGATAGCATAAATTCAAGCTCTCATTTCTTTATGAAGTCAGTTGATTCAGAGGGAGAAACTGCTGCTAAACCTGAAGGCCTTAAAAGTCATCCAAGCAGATCCATGTTGTCTTTCTGGGAGCAGCTCATATAGTAATATCTTATTGCTCATTTTTATAAGACTTTCAGTGCTCAGGGTTTTTTGTTCTTTTATTTGTTTTCTCCAATGGTACTAGAAATTCCCTGAGGTGCTGTTTTCTGTTAATTGAAAGAGAAGCTAAAGACAGCTCCTTTCGGTGCCAATTACCTAGGATATATCAAGCAATTTATTTGTTTTTCAGGAAGACAGCTTTCTTCCACTGGATACATATCAGGGGACACTAGAGCTTTTTTTCATATACTGCAGATTGCAGGTCAGGCCTGTAGTGACAAAAAGTAAGATTAGTGGAAAAGGAAGTTGCAACCTATACACACACACACCAAAAAAAAAACGGATGCCTAAGTGCAAAGGAAAATGCCACTGATCAACATGAGAAGTGACTTGAGGGCGAATTTTTATTGGCTTCTACAGAGCAGCTATTGTGCCACACTTTCCCTGGCTCCAAACCTAAGTCACTAGAAAGGAATTTACTAATTTTTTTGGTGTAATTTTAGATTATTCAAATCCCTGAAATTTGTTTGAATTACTAGGATTGGGTCAGCTATGGTTCATCCATGTGGGTATGAGAACATAATGTGTGTTCTTTTTTTTTTTTGTACATATTTTTCCTGCTGATCTCTGAGAAACTGGTCCTTTAACCTTTTATCTGTCAGGCATGAAATCTCTCTTTATCTCCTATTTTTATTCATGAAGCTGAGTACTAACTTACTGAAATCAACGCTTTCCTGCCAACTTCCAAATGTATCCTAGCCTTCAGTCTCATTTTCTTTTATCCAAGCCTACTTTTATTGCAGGAGAATTCGAGTGGGCTTAGTTGAACATATGTCTGTTAGATCTAGCTGAGACACAAGCCCTAGTAAATCAAGTTACTTAACCACCCAGCAAGTTTCTTGTGGTGTTGCCTGTGGCTGTGAGAAAGATTGAAAAGATCTGACTGCCCACAGTGCAAAACACTTCTTTCTAAAAGAGGAAACTGAAAAACTTCCTAGCTTTCACATCTGCCTATAAGTCACCCTTCTGAGTACTAGGATGAGCAAGGAAAAAAGCCAAGGGTTAAGGCACTACTCTCTGTGCAACTTCTGTGGGAGTTTACACCACCAGTTGCAGAAATCTGTCAGCAATTGCTTAGTTACTAGATAAGCAGCTGAAGAGGGTACCTGCTTTCTGACCTAGAAATTCTTTACATCCCCTCTGATATATCTCAGGGAGACACTACTAGTATAAAAAAGGACCAGGAAGCAGATCCTTAATAACATCTTCTAAGTGCAATGAGAAACAGAGTCCTGAGCTGAACCCAAAGATCCCATAGAAAAGCTCTATGGTTTATCCATAGGAGTAAGGGCTCACTCATTCCAGACCTAATTCCCTTCTCATTTTGGTCCATCTCTCAATAATTTAAGCACACCTGCAACTCTAAGCAATAAAGCATGACACTGAGACCAGTTTAAGTGTTGGACACGTCGCAGAATCAGCCTAGGCAATGAGATAGATACAGGATGCAAACAGGCTCAGGTCTAATAGGAAGCCAGTCTGACAGAAATCCTGTAACTGGTTAGATGTGCCTGTTCAGTGCAGTGCATGGCTGCAAGCTGTAGTGTGAGGTGTTGTAACTGGAGCTGTCTGAAGATGGGACCTGGTGTCTGCAGTACTTGTCACTGGAGCAAGCACTGATTCCCAGACCTCTCTTCACCTGCATGGTTCTGTGTCTGGTTTTGATAATACCCTGAGCCACACGGGGATTGCACAGACTTATCCTGTATGTGGTGGAGGATGGTGCAGAAGTGAAGCTGGCTGGGTCCCAATTCATCAGGGAAAGCAGTTTTCAACCTTTCTGATAGTACAAAAAGCCATTTGCTGCCAAATGCTGGCAGTGTAGGACGGGGATACAAACCCAGGTCTACAGAGACCCATGCAAATATAAGGCTGCTGGTTTTGTTCACACTCTGAAAGAAGGGACATATGAGCTAAAATAATGAGTAATTCCAACTAATGTGCTGAGAATCCTTTCTGAAAATGGGTGAGAAATATGCATTCTCAGTCTTGGGCATAGAGATGGAGATGTAGCAGACGTAGCAAGCCAACATATATAATGATGGGCAAAAATTGTCCTTTCAGCATCCCAAAGTGGGGCAGAAATTCTCTACAGCAAATATACTCTCTTCCAAAAACTTAAAATCCAAATCAAAGCAAAATGCTTTATAAAATTAAGTAAGAGGTTTTCACATGCAGACAATATACAGGACCCACTGACTGTACTTTCATGTGATGTTTAACCAGCTATTTTAAATCCCATATATAGGACACACAGCTTATTCATCCCTTTAAAAATAGTTAAACTGTGTTTGGGAAGCAGGATGCTGAGACTAGCGTGAACAGTACATGCTTGAAGCTAGGTTGTATGTTACCTCTCATTTTTAGTGGCTTGAAATGTTTTTGCAGTTAAAGAGATTTTTCTTCGTTATGGTTCTGTGGAATAACAATGACATCCAGTGGCTGGTTACTTTAATAATACATATGTATCTTCTGCAGGTATGATAGGCAATGATAGAATTTCTGTGGGGCCTTTTCTTTGTGGTAGTGGAGAGTTCTTTCTTGCCAAATTTGTCAGCAAGGGTTTTGAGGTGAGGGGCCTGAGGGATGGAGGTTGGGTGTGAAAGGTCACAGCGCTTTTATAAGGCCCTACAATAAGAAAGTCATTTCCACTTTAGTGTTACCTTTATGCCAGTTTAACATCAGGGAAGAGCAAGATATTGTAGTTTGCTCATTCTCAAACTCTTCTGAAGAGATTTAAACCCAGATTTCTTCTGTAATAATTCAAACCCATTGTGGCCTAGGTAGCTGCTCTATCCTATACCCTCTTCTCCTATTTAAAAGCATAAATCTGAAATATACATGTTTTGATATCATCATATTTAACTTGTTTTCAATTTTTAAAATACTTTTTTGCTGGCCCATCAATGTTCTTTAGCCTGCCCTGAGGTATCCCTAACTTACATACCAAGAGAGTGTATTCCTTTTAGGTTTTTTTCTACTTAATAAGTTACCATGGCAACTACCACTCACATGGTACTTATTGCCGTGGGATTTAGTTGCATTTCCATTTACTAACAAGAGCCTTAAAACTGTTGTACACTGTGCAATTTTCTTTTATTTTGTAGCACAAAATTATATACCTTTATGTCTTTCTTGCAGTGACTCTTTCATTTGTGTATTAGGATGCCGTTTGTCTTCTTCCTTTTCAATAAAGTCTTCCAAGAACCTCAACAGGGCAAAGATACGAGGTGGAAAATAATTTCTCAGAGAAAAAGGCTTAGGTGCACAATGGACAAAAGAAAATTGGATGTCTGAGGAGTGGGAACATATTTGAATATCAAACATGAGGACTTGGTAGGTGGTATAAAGTACAATCACTCCCCTCCCACCTGCTTCCTTTGACTTCTCTAGGGTAAAGCCATGACTCTAGTAAAGCAGAAGCTAAACCACCCTCTTTTTGTGACAGGCTGGGTAGACCAGTCTTATGAAAAGTTCCAGAGTTTGAATATGGGTGTAGGCTGAAAGAGAGTAAATTAATTTGTAAGAGATCTCCAATACATTATTTTGCCTACTACTTAGCCAATGCAAAAACAACAGCAGTCTATGTAGCCTAACAAAGCATTTTCATACAAGTACTGAGCTGAGACCTTCTTTGGAGCAAAAATGCTTTTGTCTATTATTAATTAATTTCTTGTCTCTAATGGAGTTAGTATTCCTTGAGTACAGATTCTAAAAGAATAGAAAATCAACCTGGTATAGACTGATGGCCAGAACCTTTAGTTCTTGCTCATTTAACAAACATAAGCCTTATTGCAGTCAGGAGTGCTAATGATGGAGCTTTTTTCTTAAATAGGTCTAGCTGCTCAGTGAGATGCAATTATACAGAGGTTACTGCTTTTTTTGCTACACAAATGCAATTCATTGCATGCAATATGACATGCAGTAACCAGTAGCAGTGTAGTGTGCTGAAAATATTCACAGAAATCACAGAAATTTTGTTAAGAGTAAACAGGAGACATCAGCTAATCTAATGCACTTCTTGAGATGAACTAGGATACTTGAGGGTCATTGCTCACAGATAATTTTGTAATATTCTTGTCCCACAGTTCCCATAACAAGGATGTTAAAATCAGTTTGCTCATCTCTGTGTAAGTATAATTTAATGTTTCACACTAACTGATATATCTGCAAGTTAATCTCATTAAGCCATCATCCTCAACACTACTTTGCTTACCTGAAGATGGCTGTTACCAGCCCTTCTATCACCCCTTGAGTCATCAAAGCTAATCCTTTCAGCCATTCATCTAAACAACCTATTGTTACAGTTTTCTTGTGGACTATCTCTACCTTCCTTAACATTTTCTTTCAAGTGTAGTGTCCAAAACTGGGCACAGGATTCCAGCTGTGACCTCCCAGGGCTGAATAGATTTGAGTAATCACCCACTCTGTCTTGTTTCTCGAAGTCTGACTAATCCTTCTCCAAATTACATTTTCTTTCTGGGTTTCTATTAATTTTGTGGTCTGCTGCAGTCATTCAATTTATTTTTCTTCAGTGCAGCATTTTGCATCAATCATTACTGAATTATCTTATGCATTTCAAATAATTTCTTCAATTCATCAACATGATCTTTCATTCTAGTTACATCCTCCAAGTCCAAACAGCCCATCCTGTTGGTGATTTCTTCAGTGAGTATTTGCTGAGTGTTATTTGCAAGGATTCCTTGCAGTGCTAGAGACAGGGTAGATGCAGTGCTGATAGAATTTTGAAGCTTTTCCAACCAGCTGAGGATCCACGTGACAGTAATTTCAGTGAGAGCATTTCCCTGGTGTGTCAAGGTGTATCACAGGAGATTCTTCTGTCAGAGCACACTGAGTTGATTAAATCAAACTTGTGTCACCTTACTTTGAAACCTTTGGTGGGAAGTAAGCTGCACACACTCAGAATCCACTTAGTCACTGCTGGGAGTTCCAATTCTTCCTGGTGTCTTTTTTTCTTTTTAGCTGTCAGCCATGGAAACCTCGAGTGTTGGGTTGGATTTTTGGAAAAAATTAAAAGTAAAAAAGTTTTCAAATGAAAAGAAATTACTTTTTTTCTTTTTCTAAAAGGGAAAATGTAGGAATGTTTTAATTCCAAGCCTGACTGAAATGTAGAATTTCTCTGAGGTGAGATTTACAGGTCTTTACCAATTTATTAATCAGTATTAAAAGAGAACAAAGCCTACTTAAATTTTGGGTTTGGAAAATCTGCTAGTCTAGTGAAGTAAAAAATGCTCTCATCAGAAGGAAATATCCCTGAGATTCTCCATTATGTCTCAGTCTTTCACATCAATTTCTTGCTTGTGGATATTCGAACCATTCTTTTTTCTTTTTGAACAATAATTATGTTTATTATCTTCCTTCTCTCTTGCCTCACACACCCCTGTTATTTTTAGCACAGACCTCTGAACGTAGATGGCATGAAGAGTAGTTTGAGATGCCACAGTATGACAGAAATAGCAGTGATGTACCTCATATATGAGGTGTATTTGGAGGGGAGTTGCAGTTGTGCAGATGTCTCAAGGATGTCTTTGCTATTTTATGTGTCAGACAATGGAAGATGACTCTGGGGCTTAGAGCAATCATTTGTGGTGAAATTTGAGAAGCTCTAAAATGAAAAGGAATGTAGAAAATTGGTGAAAATATGACTAGGGCTTCGTTTGAGTAGGAAGAACTGAAAAAATTATTCACGTTTGTAGTAGTGAGACCACAGTAAGTACCCTTATTACCAATTATACCCAATTAAGTACCCTCACTGCCACCTGCTTTGGGATAGATGGATACCAAATACCAGGAGACGTGGGGGTTCCTATTTTTGAAGGAGTAAGCTGTAGTCACAATTCCACTCTGACATTGGAGATGAAGCATTGGATGAAATTATCAGACCAGAAGAATTTTTTTGCCTAGATTTTTTTTTTTTTTTTGCCAGTGCTTAACCATATTTCAGATAGGCTTTTTTAACCAGTGTTTATTTTTAAAAAGTCTGAAAACTGTCATATTTCTATGATGGAAGGTCTTCACATAGAACTTTGTCAATGGTTTTCTTTTTACATCAAGATTAATTTTTTCTGCCAGAACCAAGCATTTGTATGGAATATTTCTACAGTCATTTAGAGCTATTTGGAACCAGTCCACCGAAACTTGAAAAATTAAAAGACATTAACTAAAGATGAAATATAACCAGAAATGAAAGTATTTCTCAGGGATGTAAATTATGATCTTATTTAAGCAATATAAAAGTATCTTTATTTTTCCCCTGAAATTAAAAAGGACAAGTTATTTTCCATATTCAATTACACAAGTAAAAATACAGAATAAATTTATTCACCATTGAATGAAATATTCTTGAGGCCATCACCAAGTGCAAGAATCCTGTTAGCTTAAGGAAGCCCTCAAGGCCATTCAGCTGGTGTTTGGAGGAGCATTATTGTACAATTGCATGAGCCAGGGTGTCCCAGTTACTTATCCCAATCCGTGAGGTTTGAGGGTCACACCACCTTTCATGTTTCCAACAAGACTGGGAAGGGGAACATTTGGGACATTCTCTCCTTTGGCTTTTGACTTTTGACTACAGCTTTGTTTGCTGCAGTGGGACATTATTGGATTGAGCAGTGCACATAGAAGAAGAACCAATGTGTTGTCTCTGCATGAGATTCTGTCATAATTTGCTGTGCTTTGTTTTATGTTTATGATTCTCTTATTTACTGGAGTAAACAACGTTTCATATAGAAGTTTCAGTGATGATTTCAACATTCATTTACTATTACAAATTTGGTCCCATGCTCTTGTTCTCACTGTCTTCCTACTTTCCATGATTTTTTTAATCCCATAACATGGTTACCATAGCAATTGTTCCTGCTCCTTTCAGCTTTCCCAGCTGCACTTTGAGAGCATTTATTTCACAGAATGCATTCTAGTTCTCTTTAACTCTCTGGAGAGATAGCAACTAAGTTATAATCTTGATGATTATTTTACTTTCTGATATTTCACACAAATTATCACAATGATCTCTGAGGTGTGTGCATATATTATATATATATATACACACACACTCACATAGGATAGCATGAAGGCAACTTAAATGTAGAGACTTGGAACCTCCTATAGATGTCACCACACTCCACGTGTTTAATTGAGAACTACAACTTGCTGTAAAATGTAAAAGTAGCTTTTCTAACTGACAAAGTCGTGACAACTAGTATGTCTTCCAGAGCAAACTGTCTTTCTGAAAACAAGTTTTCACCCTTGAGAAAACTGATCCTCATCATGAATGAGGGAACCAGAAGTAGGTATCTAGTAAAAGGTCATTGACAGTATCAAAAGAACCTAAAAATTATTAATAGAAATGATAATTTTTAGGCTCATTTGGGTTGTTTGTGGCTTGGCTTTTATAGACCAAAACTCCTGAGAATTTTAGTAGGTTTTTTTGCTTGGTTTGAGGAACACAGAATTGAACCCTGTATTGTTAATTAGCATTGGTCCTTTGACCTCCAATCTAAAATCCGGAAAAAATAAGCTCTTCATTAGGAGAGAAAGGTGTAGCTTTGGTAAATAGCATCTTTCATCTTGAAAAAAAATGCATTTTTGGAGAATTAATTTTTTTTACTTAGTTCCACAAAAGTATTTCAGCATAAAAGAAGATATCAAGCTGACATTTTCAGAATTCTTTTCTTTCTTTTTTTTTCTTCATTTGTTTGTTTTTTAAACACATAGGAAGGATTGAAGAGCAATGATTAAAACCCGGGCTTTTCAAAACAGTTCCACACTGGTGTTCCTAGTCAATCTGAGTTGTATTTTAGAGACTTTTATTTTGCTATTAGAAATAATGATTCTCCATCTTTGTTCAACTCAAAGAACTGGTTTTTTTGGTTGTCTAGTTGGACAACCATCAGTTAAATGCTACTGGTTCCACACTTCTGTTTCATCAAAAGCATGCTTCTGAATCATCTATTTTAGCTGCAACAGTCCTTTTTTCTTCCTTTGATTTCTTTTTGATTCACAATGATTTTTCCATGCAAACACCATGAGATCTAAACCATCTGTAATATGACAATGAACAGTTTAGGAAGTTATAATATAGAAAGTTTCCAAAAGATGGTCCTGTCTCGTCTTTGGCTCTTTGTAGAAACCATCACGGCCAAGAGTAACTTTTCCATTTGGTTAGGGAACAGCTGAACCCATTTTCAGAATGAAACTGGCTATACTGCACCAAACTTTCTTGGAAGCCAAGACAGTCATAAAAGACTTCCTTTTATTTTAACTGTCCACACACCAGCTTTAATTTGCAAAATTCACACCAAAGCTGAGCCATGAATACAGTTTAGGTAATTCCTAAGGAAAAAGAGTACTGAGGCTTAAGGCCAAGGTTTTTCCGTGACTTGTTTTGGAGATGAAAATCCAGAACTATGTGTATTAATCAGGGTCTTGTCGTACAAACATGCTTTCTTAGCTTGACCATTTAAATTTGAGCCTTAATATTTTGCATGCTTAAAGGAGGAAAAAAGGAGGTCAATGGTATCACAGTGGAAGACAGCATTGTTATTTGCTATGTAAATATTTTTATTAATATTTCTGTCACCTTTTGCAAGGTGATCACAATTAAGGATTCAAAGATTTTGCATTTGCTTCTACAGCAACTGAAAATGGCCACAATCTGCTGTGATGTTGTGGACATAGCTGCTGAACTGATTTTTTCATCTCCTACACAAAAAAAGCCATTTTCCTCATGAGCTGCTAATGTGCTGCAGTTGCATATGGCCATAACCTTTCCCTGAACCCCAGCCCTGTGCAGCAGGTTGCAGAGGCCCAGAGTGGCCAGGTGACATACAGTGCCATCTGCACTGCTATACTGGTCATCTGGCCAGAGCTCTGACCTTTCTGAACATGATACAGCGAAATCTAACTCCTGAAAGCAGCTCGGAGGCAAAATCTGTTCTTCACCGTCAGTTGCACTACTCAGTCACTTAATTGTCCACTGCAACTGATAAAGTAACCATTAGACTCAGGTCATGAACTACAGTTTATCATTCACATGCAATAATACACCCTGGCTAAATCATAGCAACACAGGCTTACTCAATAAAAGAGATTTAAAGTACCTGGAGCTTAGTCTTGTGCCACACAGCAAGAGCTGAAAATAGGTTGTTTTGTGCAGGGAGAAGCTGCTGTGATCGATGCATTCTATGGTTTGCACCATGTGCCAGATAAAGACTGATACCACTAAACAAAACTGTAAAAAATGTTTTAGATGGACATTAAGGCCTGATTTTACTTGCAGCCTCTGTGCTGTCACTCAGGGTAGCTCTGTAGTGATGCTGAGCTGCGTGGGCAGAGGGGTGATGGTGAGAGCAGCCCGAGAATGGGACTTTGGAGAAGGGACATGCTCCTGCCAAAATAGATTTTCCTGTTTAGTTGTGAATGGGAAATGAAGTTATTCTAGGATCAACTTCTGACCTCTGGTTTTAGAGTTGGTATTACAGAAATGCAAGCTTCTATCACTCTGTGAGTTATACAAATCCCTTGTCATTTGAAAAGCCTTTCATCTGAAGATCATAGTTAGCTTCATAAACATTAATTAAGGCTTGAGTGAGGTTGAGGCTACTGTCCCCATCATAAAGACAGTCAATTTGAATTTAAGAGAAGTACAAAACACCAGAATTCCTCCTGTGTTGATTCTTTGTCCCTCTGCTCTCCTCCCTTCTTTCTTCCAGCCTCAATCTGCCTGGCCTTCCCAGCACAGGAGCCACATCATCCTGCAGGGCTGGGAATGCCAAGAAGCTGCTGTGCAGTTAGCAGGGAGCTGGGGCCTCACAAAGGGCCCAGTAGTAGCTGTTTATCCACAGTAGGGAAGAGTCCTGTCCCTGTTAATCAGAGTTTTCCAATCATTTCTATGAGAATAAGGTCTCATCTACAGCTTCTGGGCGATCAAGGTGTACAAGGTGTCTCTTTAAAAGATAAAAGATGTATTTTATTATTACAGTGAGTGTCACACAGTCTATAGAGAGCCACGGAGGCGTTAATTTTTCCCAGAATTCAGTCTTGTATTTAGTAGTGGTGAAGTTCCTCCTTCTTTGCACACTTTCAGAGAAAAGGAATTATATTCATAGAATATATTGTTACTTCCCTTGTAAATTCTTTTCTATGCCAGAAGCTTGTCATGAAATAGCAAGCTTTCAGTTAAAATAGAGAGCAATATAAAAATATAAGTAAAGAAGGATTATTTAGTTCAACTGAAATTCTTCAGAATTACCTCATGAAAAGAGGTTAAATGAATAATTTCCTGTTTAAGTGACAGAAAAAAATGCAATAGCAGGAAAAGAAAACACTATTTCTAGGGAATAATAAAAAAATCATCTCATTAAATAAGAGTAACCAAACTTCAAAAACTTGAACTCTGAAGGTGGCTCATTCCTCATTTTCTTCTCTCCAAGGGAAAGGCTTCCCATCTCTGGCATCTTTTGTGTTGAGTAGTAAAACCCTTCATAAATAAATGTCTTAAGTGTAAGTTCTTTTGAAGATGTTTGTGAAGTTTTCCTCTATATGATGCTTTTGGCAAATTCTTCCATGTGTGTGTATATACATAGACAAGTAGTTGCCCAGAGACTGAAAAGCAGATTAAGTCTTCAAAGGAATCAATTATATATGACTGAAAATTGTCGTAATTTGAGATCCTCATTAATTGATCCTTTATTGAAAATAATAATAAAAAATTCTTCTATTTTAGCCTGGGACTTCTATCACTAATCTTGTATCTCTTTTGAAAAATATATTTCTAAGAGTTGTACTGCTACCAGAATCTAAGAAAAGCCAATGTGAGTTCTGGCAGCCTGTGAGGTACCTGACCAGGAGTTTTGTGTTGTGATCCCCTTCTGTAAAGGCTGTGCTGTGTAAAAACAACAGATCATAGCAACCCACAAGCCTACATTTAACTTCATGGACTGTTGCTTTGCAACATAGGACACTGATTGGAAATGTTTTGTAAAAACCAGTGAAATGTAAGATTTTTTAAGGCATCTTCGGAGATCATTTGCATGTCCTTCAGATGAAACGTTTTGTAAGTATTTTTCACATGAATATATGGCAACATCAGATTTTTATTTGCAAATTTTTTCTAGATTTTTAATGAACATTTCTGTTTTCTCCTTATTGTTCTGTTATTCTAATCTATTAATCATATTACTCTATATATCACAGGGAATTTGAGGTTCTTTCACAGGTCATTATGAAGGGGATAATTTGATCTCCCACAGAAAATTGCTTTTTTTAAGGAAAAAAACCCCCAAACTAAAACCCAAAACCCACACAGGCAAATCTTAAAAAACAATCTCAGACATGGTTCACTTGTTAACTTTCTTAAAAGTGAACATGTCTTCCAAATTAATGATCATTTCATCATCTTCTAAATCACTGATCATTTCTTTTATATGTAGAATTGAGGAAGATGGAACAGTTTCTTTGTGAAGTATCAAGAGACCATACTAATAAGTTTCTTCCACATGATGCAGAGTTGTCACCAAATATTTTACATTTAACTTTGTTCTATGTAGAATTTAACTAGATTCAGCAGGAAATACACCTGGGAATAAAGTATAGGTACTTTCACATTTTTAAGACAGCAGATGAGATGGAGATGATGTAAATGTGGCCAAGGAGTAAAGTAGATTCAGCAGAGAGATTTTGCCAAGTATAAAGCAAACAGAAATCTAAATTTTTATTTGTCCTCACATGAAAGCAGTAACAAGGCTTAAAATGTTTTTTCTACAAAATCAGGTAAATGGATTAATTTCTCTATGTCATTTTATCAGTGCTTGAGGACCAGTGTGTGATTGTATTTCATTGGTGTGCCCTAAAAAGTGTAGCCTCATGTCTGGGTATTCATCAGTACAGCACAAATAATGCAGGAACTTCATCTTCTCTATGTGAGATGTGGTTAGAAAACAAGACAATGTGCTAGAACAAATAGCCAAGCCTGTCCCCAGATTCGTGCAAGAGTGATTTATTTGTAGTCTTTCTGCACATAATTCTTTAAAATAGTTAACTACTTAAAACTTTTGACCGTAGGCATTTTATTCACTGTATAGAAGCCTGTATCAACCCAGAATATTATTTTTTGTTCAACAGCCTCTCTGGAAGTTGCTCAATTTTGTTTCTGTGTCAGGCATGTCTGGGTAAAATCATTACCCTTCATTGTGTAAATTAAGCTGTGACTCACACAGACAGAGCTTCCAACATGATGGGGCTGTGCCCAGGCTGGGTAATTCATGGAGAGGGTTAAAAAATCAGAATCAAATGCTGGCTGTGAGTTAAAGAGAATAGGGGATAAGAGCTTAGGCTTAACCTATAGGGGGACCTAAGGAATAAAGCAAACCAGAGTCCAGTGTGGGGAAGAAAGGAAAAAAAGCAAAAAGGCTAAAAGAGATCAGGCCTAATGAGCCTTTCGAGGAAAATGGGAGACCGGAGCCTCAGAACGAAACAGTGGCCCAGCAAAGCAAGGATAAAATGGATCAGCCACAATGTCACCAAATTGATCCAGAGTTCAAAAACCATCAAATCAACGTATACAATAAAATAAATTAAAAAAGAAGTTCAAACAGTGTCAGGTTCCTTAAAGCTCACTTGCTGACATCAAACATAATAAGAAAAAGACCTGTTTGTAACATAATGTGACTCTTTTCTAAACAGAGCCTTTGAAATGTATGTACTGGTCTGTCATTTTCTGTTGTATAGTTCTTGCATCATATATTTATATGTCTGGCAGAATTTTTATATGATACGAAAAAGAGAAATAATCATGGAAGAATTGGAGAGATATATTTAGACTGCAGGGGTTTTATCCTGCTGTGTTAAGGTGCCATGCTACCTTCTAAACTGATGGCTTGAGAAATGAGCCAGAGAGGGGAACAGAGGGAAATTCTGGAGTGCAAATTAAACCAAATAAATTCTGTAGATAAAAACACAGTAAATAGCTATAACAAATGCACACTAAAGGACCAGAAGGTATTAATTCCTATCAAGAGCATTTCTAATGTACCTATTACTCTAATGTGTAAGTGACAAACAAGACAAAGAAAAGACCCTGTGTGTCAAAGCCTATATATCTCTTCATGACGTAAAGAGGTGGTGCTACCCATATTTAGCAGGTTTTATTTAGCCACCTACGCACCTCTGACTTGGTAGACTTATTTTTGATAAGTGGTGCTTTAAAGTGTTGGTATGAAGCATAAGTAGCTAATGCAAATATGTTACCGACCCCTACCAGAGCCAGCAATTATGTAAATTTTCAAAGCCTTCATCTTTTATAATTAGATGTGGCTGGCTTAGAGTGAAGGACTTCCATTGCTGGCCAGCTCAGTCCTTATTCCAGTATTTCACCAGAAACTATATATGTGAAATCAGAAGAATGTTATATTCTCTACTACGATTTAAAATATAGCTTGGAATAGTTGAAAGACCTTTAGTAATTAATTTCTTGTTTGCCATGCTTGAAAGATGAATAAAAGCATGGAAACACTTCGTGAATAACATCTTGTAACTGATTATAATTAAACATACTTTCAGTTTCTTCTAAGTGTATGAAATGCTAATTACTTTTCACAAAATCCAGAATGCAAGTTTTCTTAGCTTAGTTAAAGGAGAAAAGCACAGGTTTATGTGCAAGGCTAGAAATCTCTCTCTATGCTAAATCCTAGTGATACTCCTCATTAGAAAGATGCTTTCCCTATAGGTCAGTTGTTATTGGACAGCTTCAGGGGCTGATCCAAAGTCCACTGAGGCAAACAGAGAGATTGTGGTGATTTCAGTTTGATTTGGATCAGGCCCTAAAGGGCTCCTCAGGCTACAGGGACAAAAGCGCAGTGGATATCACCTCATACAAATTTCATTGTCTTAAATGTGATGGGTTGTTCTCAGAACTTTGTTTCTAGGAGTAGTGTTAAGGTACCTCTGTGTCCTTGTGTACCTGTCTTTGTGTATTCATGATTTGCTGTGAGAAACAGAGGCTGGTGGATCTGATGTTGTCTCCTGGTGGCATTAAGAAATAAGTATTGATGCCAGCTCCAGTATACAGGATACTGTGTGTGGCTGATTGGCCCTTACCAGTTGCCAAACTATTAGCAGCAACGTAGTGTTGGAGTACTCAGACCCCTGTGGATAAACTCAAGCTTGGGCAGAGTGGCAGCGCCTCTCTGCAATGCTGCATGCCTGCGCTCAGAGCTGTCTCCCAGGGCTGCCCTCAGCCTCTCTTCTCACCTGCCCACCCACAGGGTTAGGATATATTTTATGAGACCAGAGCAATTCCCCTGAGTTAGTCACTCAAATGGCAGGAACAGGGGGGGGAAAAAATCCTCTCTGATATTTCCACTGCTTTACCCTTTCATATAGTCATTATTGCCTCTGCAGAGTGTGAAATCCTGCCATTCAGGCTCAGTCATGATTTATGCCCGTTTTGTAGTGGTTTAAATAACTCCCGCAGGTGCAAGACTGTGAAGAATCAGGCCACTGGGATGCACTAGGCACAAGGGTGTACTTACTACCTCTGCAGCAATGGGATTGTGAAGAACACCATAATGACTCTTTACATTCAATCCCAGCTGCACTTAAGTGTGTACGTGTATGAAACAGCTTCAGAAGTGTATAGCAAAGAGCCTGGAAAGATAAAGAATAATTCAGAGAACTTCTCTAGGTTAATATGCTAAAACTTGCTAGATATACCCTCACATAAAGGAAGTGCTTATTAGAAAACCTCAGTGAAATGCAGGGTGGATGTGGTATAAAGTTGTTCACCTCAGACACTGCAGTTGAGGTGAGTGGGTACATGCTTATAGTCAAAGTAGGCAGGTGTGGGCACATCTTTTCTTCCAGCATTAGGGGAGAAGTCAGTATGTTAAATCCTGGGGTTGGTGCACAGGCAGTTTGGATTTGAGTAATTTTTGTTATATTCCTAGGCAGCAGGTTTATTTTCACTGTATTATTTGACACTGATTTTCCTATACCAGAGGCACCTATGTCTGAACAAGTACAATCTCTGGTTTGCACTAACCTAACTACAAGTGAGGTAGTTTAGGAACTCATTGATGCATGTATTGCACTTATCCTTTCAAGAAAGGGAGAACTTTAGTTTCCTGCATGAAACAGCATATGTGATTAAAACTAAAGCTATGTAACAAAATTAGAGATGAACCACAGCTATGTGTTCAAAAAGGGAAAAAAATAGGATTGATAACTGATGCAGTGAGAGAGGTGAAGCATGCTTGCAGGGAGTAGAAGTAGCAAATGTGGTGCTATATACTGAGAATGAACATTAAAAGCCTTGGAGGCTGGGTTCAGAAGCTTATCAGAAATTACCTTGGCCTATTTGATTGAGAATTCATGCTGGTAATTTCCAAAAATTGGATTTCCTTGTAAGATCTTTAGTAGTTTCTCATCTGGGTCAGATTAAAGGACAAGAACAGCTCTGTTGCCACTACAGCGTTTCTGCTTGCTAACCTAGTTAAAACTAGGAGGTACACAGGTATTCAAAACACATAGACATAAAATACTCAAATAAAGCCAGATTTTTCATGCTTTAGAACAGTATTGCATACAGTATAATCACTTCAAGTACACAAAGAAAATCCAGACATGCTCTTCTATCATTTTACTGGTTCCTAAATGGGTCAGGCAGAGGCCCATTTTCATGGAAAGCTCCATGCCTTAAAAAGCACGTGGCCAAAGTTAGGTATCTAAATTCATAAAACCTAAATAAGTTTTGGTATTTTTATATATGTATGTTGAGAGGTTTTTTTAGCATCAAGGCACTCAGAATGCTCCCAAGGAAACACTCAGCACCTTTGCAAGCGAGCAAATTAAATAACTGATTTTTAAATACATCAAATTTCAAGTGATTGGCAGGTGTGTGGCATTGATTTTTTTTTTTTTTTTGGGGTGTATGGTTTTGTTACAGGAAGGATACATATTTCTCAGTTGTCACCTGTATTATACAGTAGTGGGCTCTCAAACCTTGTCCTCTAAACAACCTTAAAGGACAAAGATAGAATTCACCTGACCGCTGACTGACATGTTGAAAGGAATTCTACAAATTTGGGCTTGTCACTTGAGCCAACATCACTTTGATGATGCTACCAGAATAATTTAGGGGAAAAGAATATTCACATTGCCTATCATTTAATTTAAAATTAAACACCCAGTCTTTGGGAACCTTGAGCTCAGCAATAGCTCTTGCAGGACAGTGGCAGCAGAGATATGCCCTGCAGCAACAACTCAGTGTTAACACTTGAAGGCATGGAGATATTTTGGGGCGAGAGAGATGGGGATGTGGCTGCAGCGGTCAGAGCTTTGCCACCATCCTCTCACTGCTGGGGATAGATACGGTCTTGACACAAGATGGCACCAGGGACCAGCCTCTCAGGGAAGCCTACCAAACCTTTTGCCTCATGGCCTGCAGCAAGCACAGGTGTTACAAATCTGTTCTTTTTCTTCGAGTTACCAAAAATAGTTAGTGAAACACATTTTCAGATGAACAAAATTTCTGTCTCAGCGATACTGCTGGCCCTGGTTGTGCGTGTGAGCACACTCTGCTGAGAAGGGCTCCTTGTTTTGCACCACGACACTGGCTCCTCTCCTAAAGAAATGCTCTCAGAGCATCTTGCAGCATCTTTCAACACCAATGTGAGAGCCTTTCCTTTTGCTCTAAACCAAAAATCCTTAAGATATCCTTTCTTAACCTTACTAGACTTCCTAGCAAAACAGCGACATTATTTAGCTTTTTGTGTCTAAAATTGAGGCTAGGATGTCTGATTTCCAGGGCAGAAGTTGGGAGTATATTTTGCTTAAATATATGCTGTAATGATTATAATACTGACCAATGTGAGAATACACAACAGTGTATAATAAGACCTCACTGTAAAAAAAAAAAATCTCTTTCTGTTACTGCCTTTTAGTTAAATTAACTTAAAATGGAAATTTGGATGTTCTAGCATGAAGGGCACACTTTTTTTTTTTAGAAGCTTTGTTCATTATCACTGCTTTGTGAAAAAAAATCATTCACTGGCAAAAAAAAATGGACAAGGTTCAATTTCTTAGCTGTTAAAATTCACTTCAGAAAGGGTATTAAAAATCCATAGTTTCCCTAACTAATTTCTTCTCTGTGAATAACTGTTGGAAACACTGACAAGGGAATGTAAACAAGGAGGATCACAGTTTAAAAATGGCCCCTTCATTAGTCCTTGACCTGCAGTCCAGGTGTGTTTGGGATCCCCACTTAGCTGTCTGGCAGTGTAACCTTGCTGCGGGGCTGTGCGTTCCGCAGCAATCACGCAATTAAGTAGCAATGACTGGCAACACTATTGCTCAATTAGTCTCATATAGTATGTCAAGCTAGAAGATATTTCACAAATACGTCTTTCAGAGATACTTGCCTTGGCAAATTCACTTTAAGGCAAGGCAGCATAAAGAGTACTTTTAGCTGAAACACATTATACCATAGCATCCAATTTTGTTTTTCTGGTGGCTAAAAGCAATGGGTCAAAATCTGTTAGTTACACTGATAAAGACCATAGAAGTCGGTACATTTGGACAGATAAGACTGAGAGAAGCACTGAGCCCTGTCTCACAGTCAGTGTTTATAATAATCTGCAGACGCGGACCATGCAAGAAGGACTATCACCCTACTAGCAGCTTGTCATGAATTGTCATTTGAAATGATAACATAACTGTGCGCATGTACCATCATGAGGTGGCCTGAAGCCAGAGCCTGAAGCAGCCAGATGAGCTGTTAAAGGGAGGTGATGTCTTCCAAGTCTGAGCAGGTGGAAACAAGATACACATCTCACTCTCCCTAGCCCATAAACATGCTACTGCTTTTCTAGGTGCCCTCTGGGGGTCAACACTTGGGATGAAAAAAGACTTGGCTGTTCTGTCCTGAGTGTCAGACTGCTGGGACATTACAGGTTGCCATGATCTGAGCAACCACATGGCAAATTCACAAGGCATTCATGCAGCTCTGCTGGTAGACCAAAGATGTCCTGTGGCAGCGAAACAGAGCTGGGTTGGTGTAGTGACCCTTTATTGGGACCAGGCTCCTCTCTGCTCTAGTGTGCTGGCTCACTGCAGCTCCTTATTTCAATAGCTTTGATATCCTTTTCATTTATGCTCAGAATCTGGAGAGGTTGCAAGAGCAGATTGGGATCCTAGCACATCTTTATTTTTTTTAGGTAAAATAAGTATGAGAGCCGATTGTCCCAATTTTCTGAAGAGGTATAGGAAGTACATTTAGGACACTTGTTTTCTGGGAAACAACAGGAAGCATTGCCCCACTCTGTCATTCACCATCCTACTAAGACATTACAACTTTGCCATACTACCATGGCAGACTCAAACCCGTGCCCTCCAACTACCTGCTGACTATTGTCTCTCATCCCCTCTGTCCTTGCTCCTGTTACCACTGTGTGCTTCAGTCCCAAGGGCTGAAAGTGGGTTCCTTTCTGTGAGTGCCTCCTATAATCTGTGTTAGAAAAAACACAAGAGCTCTCTGTGCAGTGGTCTGTGGCTCGAGGACTACCTGGGCAAGTTCCGAGCCACACCTGTCCTTGGTTGTGGGCTTGGCTTTATTTTTAGGTAAACCTGTCAAGATGATTGTTGTGTACTGAAACTAGTCCTATGTGTGGCACCTTGCTACATTTTGGACTTTATAATTTTAGGGAAGAGCTAATCAGGACTAGGTGCTCCATTTTAAGAGAAACAGGATTTTGGAGAGTCATGGTGAGTGCATAGAGACATCCAGTTGGAAGGCTGCAGTTGAGAAAAGGTTGTGCCAGAATATATGGAAAAAAGACAAAAGGAAAACTTATCACAGAAAAAGTAAAAACAGAAGTTATGAATTAGCAGTTAAGACAAATTCAAGAAGGAAAAAAACAGTGTTTATTATAGCCAGTGTGAGAGACAAAATCTAATCAGGATGGATTACTTGATGAGAGAACTTCAGATAAATACAGCATTTGAGAAAACTAATTAGATAATAAATTAAGAGAGTGTATAATAGCAAATCAGGGCAAATATTCCTCTTGTCAGAATTACTGATGAATAATATTCTAAGAGAGTTTTTAAATCTTTCTTCAGCATATACATTTTCTAGCACATATTTTCTAAATATACAGTCATATGACATCTATTTCTCTAATGTCTGTAAATTATGCCTTCACACATTTGAAGACCCTTTGGTAATCTAACAGGACTGAGTTTAATGTGCAGAGGAGCCTGAACTCCAATTTGCTAACTTTACTGAGACTGGCATTTCAGCTATAATATGTTGTTAACTTGCTTTTATGCATACAATGTAAAGCAACTTTCTATACTTGGGAAAAGAGAGGTGTCATAACTTGTTCATTGAACCCACCTAAATATTCCTCATTCACTCCTCAGCTGTTTTGCATGTTCTGTGCTCTGTACAGGACAAATATAAAATCTGCACTTATATGAAGGAGAAGAATACCTAAGTAGAAACCACTTAAACTACAAGCCAGTTCTATTTAAAATACATTTACATTGATCTTGTGTGTTCACCAAATGACAGAGAAGTGGGGTCCAGAGCATGTCATTTACCAATTTCCTTACTTTTACCAGTCTGACCTAATGCTCTTTTCAAAAACAAAGCACTTGAATTTAGTTTCTGGTAATCAGACTTTTCTGGACTCATTGAATGGTGGTACACATACCAGTCATTGCTTGCCCATTGGGTTTGCCAGTCTTTATCAATGTTATCTTATGCCTTTGGGTAGGACCTAAAAGTGACCTGTTCCATATTTGTAATACTAGAAACTTTAATGTTACACCTCAAATCCGCAACAAATTAAATACATACAGGGGTCAGTGAAATAACTTGGACATATGCCAAGATGACCTGTGTTTTTGTCCTGAGTGGCATTTAAAACTACACGCAAACACAAGGCAGACTGCATAACTCTGCCATGCAGAGGGAGGTTCCCAAATAAGGGGGCGGGGGTTTATGTCGTGTATGTTTTTACACAATCAATTGAGCTCTGAGAACTTGATTAATCACTTTGACTTATAAACTGGAGACAAGGGAAAGTCACATGAGTTAGAGATAAATGCCACTACACCCCCAAGACAGCATGCAGCAGCCCTGTCTAGCTGAGAAACTGTCCCAAAGGAGGTCAGAGTCCCTTGAAAAGCCCTTAGGAATGTCTAAAAATATAATACCTAAGAACACTCTTTTTGCACTAAGAAAATAGCGAATGACTTTTGGGTACAAGTACTCTTGTACCTAGTAGAAACCTGCAGCCCTTTTTTCTGTAAGAGGTGTGTTTCTGTCATTACAGCTGTGAGGAGGTACATCTGACTGTGGTACGACTTATTCATAGCTCATCCATTTAAATTTTTTCTTTTCACCTTAAACTTTGCTCCACTTGTTTCCTGGCCACACCATTTGATCAGAGATTTATAGATAAATTAACACTACTGACAGCCATTCCCCTGCCAGCCTTGCTGTCATTAAGTGGCAGCTACTTGTCAAGAGTTCAGGAACAGAGACAACATTGGGGTGGGACAGAGGGGAAAATAGTCAGTTCAGTGTTAGACTGCTAAAGTTGACTGTCTGAGGTTCTAATGTGGGAGGGAGTGGAAAACAGTGCATGGTGCTGGTCTTAGAGGATCCATTACATCAAGGATTTGTCCACAGAGGTTCTTATAGTTCATTTGTGCTTCCTCTTTGCCTGGCCTCTCACTGTGTGAAGAGGCCCAGGTGAGACCCAGAGGCAGAACAGACCCACACAACACAGTGCACTGCCAGATCCTATCAGACTATGGATATTCCTTAAAATATCTGCTCAGTACTTTGTCCAGATTCAGAAACCAAATATCTCAAGATTACCTCCTTCTTTTGGTGTTTACTCAGGTTGATTGCAGTTTGTTACTTTAACCAGCCAGCTTGCATTAACCAACCTGTTTTGCGCATATTAAATATGACCTACGTCCCCCTAGGTTCAGACAGAAAGACATAAAGTATTTTTAATCTTCACTTAACTCAGAGGGAAGCTTAAGCTCAGGTCCTACCATCTCCTCCTTTCACCGCACCATAACAATGCCTGAAAAGTTTGAGTTATTTCATGTAAGTTAGAAATGTGAATGTGTTACGAGTCAGCTTTGAATATGGCCTCGATTCCAAAAGGTGTTATCATCAAATCAAAATTATTCACACATGTCAAGTTAACATTTTATTTTTATTCCTTACTCAATTTTTGGCAAGCTTACAGGAGCTGTCAGTGTTTCAGTATTTTGAGAAGAATATTTTAATAAAACAGTGATGTGCTGAAAGGGGTTCACAAGAACTCACTAGAGGCCCTTGTTAAAATTCTGCCACCCTTCAAAAAATTATTCCCTTGCCTCTCAAGGAGTTCACCCCCTCTCTGGATACTGCTAAATCATTTCTGCCAGGGATGAGTTTCATCCCTTGGGGCTCATAAAGATACTTCTGAAGAGCAAATTGTTTGCCTTTGAAATAGACCAGATTGCATGAAATAGCAGACACTTTAAAAATAAATTCCTGGGGTAGCAACACTTCCCCGCTCCCCCCGCCCAAGCATCCGATCCGATCTCCACCACCCGTACCTCTCATTGTGTTATACTATCAAGTACTCAATCTATTTCTCAGGAACAAAGTATAAACAGTTCCAGCAAGTGCACTTAATATAACTTTTTTTGCCAAGTGGCATTGCCTCCCTGCTAGGCTGTGGTTATAGGAAAGCATTCATATTTAAAGGTAAAAAACCAAAAAAGCCAGGTTCTTCCTGTGAGCATACAGGGCTAGTGCTTATTTCAGTTTAAAAGAGGAAATTTTTGTAGGACCCTTTTCAAGTGTTTTAGCATATGACTGTAATAAAATAGAAGACCTATTAGGTGCTATTTTAAAAAATGCAGTACTTAAAAAGGGGAATTCTGGTAATCTTGCTAAAATGAGTTAATTCTTTATTTCTATTGCTGAATTTGATGTGATTGAATGTTTAAATTATGACTGTGTAGGCCTAGATGAATTTGCCCTGGAAGAACTGGCATGCCGGATACATCAGAGATTCTTTTTTTAAATGATGAATTGAGAGAAAATATCTGAGTAGAAATCTTCTTTCTACTGAATGCACTCTTGCCAATCACTGAAAAGTAGGGTCTTTTCTGTACAGGATATGAATGATTCACATTTTCTTACCATAAAAAAAATTCCAAGATGATGCTCTTTGTTTTAAAACAGATGTAAAACCTTGCCTATGTCTTCCAACTGTAAATTAACACTGTTGCATTTCATCAGCCAAAAGAAAACCTGGAAACTCTGAATGGCCCTTTTTTCCCTCATTGGCTTGTTAATTCTGAAACTCACAGATGATTACTGAAATGGGAGTATTATTAATGTCTTTCCCAGCAAAATTTAAATGACCCCTCTGACACATGGTCTGGTTTGTTTGGATTGTTTCTTCCAATTCAATGACTGTGGCAATTGGAAGAAGAACATAGATCACCATTTAAAATGAATGGGCCATAAGACCCTGCTATATTAGTATAAGATCTAACAAATATAGCAGCTATTTCCACTGCTGCATTCTTTGGTTTCACATCTAAAATATTCAATAAAATACCTTTTATTTTTCCTAAGCTGTTGTAAAACTAAGCATGCTGCTGACTTGAAAGGGTAAAATCCTATTTAGTGGAACATTGCTCCTGAGCAAGATTTAGGTTCACCAGCTACTGCTGTTCACTGCTTTACTGATGTTGGTCCTGCTTTTAGGGCCAGTGCTAGAAAATAGTACCAAAGGGTGCTTGTGTGGTTTAGGTGATATGTTGTCACAGTATGAAAAATGAACCAACCAAGCAAGAATTTGGGAACCAGTACTTAGAATCTGTCTCAAGAAAGTCTTGACTGCCTCTGCAGCTCTGATTATATTATAGCTTTACTGGTTTCTTAGCAAGGAGTAAGGCATGGCTATGATCATTTGGCTTTATTTGGGCAGACCACCAAGAAGGCCAGGCTGCACTCCTGCTGCTCATCCACTGAAAGACTTTGGGGAAAATACTCAGCCTCCTTAAACCTTCCTTTTTTCTCTCTCTCTTAAATATGGTAAGACACTTACCTCCTCCATGAAGTGTTCACACATGAGTTTTGATGAAAAATGTTATGAGAGAGATTGGTACTATCAACATTTCAATGGCCTTGCAAGATGAAAAGTGGATGAACTAAGAAAATGAACATGCTCCTGAGTAGTTGACAGTCATAGTCACAGTAACTTTTGCTGACTGGCAAATGATTAAAGCCTGGGATTTCTGGCTTATTCTGAAGATTTGAATTGTGTAATTACTGCCTTAGAAGAGTTAAGAGTTGAAGGGAAATGTATGATGTATAAACACATATCAGAAGATGCAGCTTCATATGCAGTTTAGAGTAAGAGGGAAAAACTTTTCCAAAGGAAAGTAATTGAATGTGCTGATACTCCTAAACCCATAGGTCACGTAATTTTGTGGAGCAAAAACATTGAAAGATAATCTCTGCTGGTTTTGTACAAACCTTTTTGAGTTTGTTGTTGTTAAGATTATCTTGGGAGCTGTAGCTGAAAGCCTGTATCTAGCACTTCTTGAATATAGAAGTCTGCAGTTGTATGCACAGCAGGATCCAGAGGGGTGCCCATTGCCTCGTAGGGGAGAGAGTGGGCTAGTGTTCCTGCACCACATTAGGAAAAAAATGTATTAGGCAGCAATACTTGCAAACTTACTTTTCAGTTGAAAATTTGCCTTTTTTGTTTTCCACTACAATGGCTGAGTCGATGTGTGGTTTTTGCAAACAATTTTTTCAAGCACTAATCGTGATCTTCAATTAATCACCGGTTGCACTGATTTGGCAATGGTAACAGTAGATGTTGAAGTACAACAAAACTATTAGTAAAATTATTAGTACAACATCCAAGCAGATACCCAAAATCCTAGACAATTCCTGAAGTGCTGGTTTCATAAATTTAAGTAGCTGGAAATATTTGTGATGTGTAATAGCCTGACATGGAGGATTATCACTGAAAACAAGTGCATCCTGTCACCCTGGAGAGCAAACCATCCTTTCTCGGAGAAAGTGCAAAAACAGGATTTGGGAAGAGGAGAATCTACAGGCGTTGTAGACTAACCTGGTATGAGAATCAGGCAAGTCCTGACTGAGGATGTCTGAACTTCCATTTGAACAGGATACCTAGTTATTAATAGTTATCTCAGAAGAAGCTGTTGAGAAAAACAAGATCCTGTGCCAAGGATCTCTATGGGTCATTCAGCTTGTTGGCAGTTAAAGAGATCCAGTTTTTGTTGTTTTGGGAGTACTTCTATTGAATTAGCTTTATCTTGACCTTCATATTTCCTGGGACATATTAAACAGAATGGGAAAGCAGTAGATCTGTCCTCTGAGTCAGCAGAGATTTTAAGGAAAATTGAAAGCTATTGTTAATTTGGATTGCTTTGGGACCTATTGTGCAAAATCCCTAAAATACAAAACAGAATATAAAAAATGCCAATATAAAAAAACTCAGTAATGAAACTTTCTCATTTAGAACTGCATAGTCCAATTGCCCAGGGTGCACCTTCTGTTTAGGAAGAGCAAGCTTTGATCAATCCTAGTTGATTCAAAGTATATATTTCTTCAAAATACAACCGTGTGCACATTCAATTCTGCATATATAGTTTTGATTTTTTTCATTTTTGATCTGCATTAAAATCACTTGCAGAAATGTTGGGATTAGGTAGAGTTGTTAAAAAATGCCTACACTGCTGAGTGCTGAGTAGAACAATTTTTGTTGGTGTGTTGTACAAATGCTACAGAAATATGTATTACAATGTTACACAGAGATTGTTACACTGATGATGCAGAGCATACCTTTGCTAGATTTCAGATGATGGAAAGACAGAGACTATTACCAGGGCTCTAATAATGAATTTAGGGATGAACTTGTTCCTTAGATATTATATCTCACATAACAGCCTTCACATAGCCCCAGTCAGAAGACAGATATCAGAATTGTTACCTGTATTTTATTAACATTTAGATGAGGTACATTGCTTTATACTAGCAAATCAAAGGGATGCATTTTGATAAAAAAGAGACATGCTTGACTAGATTTCTTTCTATGTTTTAATTGGTATTGTCCTGCATAAGGCTCTGCTATAAGAGTCTGTTAGCAGAGTGACTCTACAACTTGCTGAGGGATTTCTGGGTCAGTTTGACTCTGCAGACATGGTGGTTAAGGTGTGAAGTAGCCATAAGAAATTGAGTCTTAAACAACAATTTGTGCTGCCAAAACCCGGGAAGGGACTACAGTAGCCTTCAGCAGAGGTTGTTACAATAGTTCCTTCTTGAAGCAGAGGAAGAAACTATAAGGAAAGTGTCAGATCATAACTGATTATTGTTTGCAAATTCTGTCTGTCCAAGAGGGCATAGTGGAGTAACTTAGAGATAAACAGTTACTCTATAATTGAAAGGGTATATAGGAATCCTGGACTTAGAAGGGTTTAACTACAGTGCAAGAAGAGCATGCAGAAAAGACTGAGATGACACATGACAGAGTCACAGCTAAAATACCTGTCTTACTCTGCTGCAAGGGGAAGGTCCTTAGGCAAAGATCTTGTTTCCTTATCTGTACTGTGTGATGCTTTACTCTTTTCTCCTTTCTATTTATGTCCAGAAACGCTTTCCTTTACATGTTTGAAGTAATTGATTTATTGTAACTGCAGTCTCTTCTGAAACTATTGCTTTTGTGAAAGAGGCTGCTAATTTTAAAAAAGAAAGAAAGAAAAAAAAAGTGCCAGAGAAAGACTAAGAAATCTGCAGTACTATGGATTGTGTTACTATCTATGGCCCAACATTTCCAGATATATTTTATTTCAAGAAGAAGCAGTCTGTGCCCATACTTTGCCTGCGCTAACTGAGAGGCCAGGAATGGGAGAGACAGTTGGTCACCCTGCCTAATTCCCAGCCCATTCATGGACTATGATGATTTAACCTTCCAAGAAAATATCTGAGAAATGTTTGAGGGACTTGATGTCATAAATAATTCCCATTGGGATGTGTGGGGAAGACTGATCAAAATAGCCTCTCTTCTCTGTACACCATCCTCCAGCCCAACTGCCTCTACAGAAATGAGAGTGTGCAGACATGAAGTCACTTTTCCAATAGTGCAGGTCAGTCAAGGAGAATTCTTTTAAACACTCATGAGGCATGCTCCTGTAGGGCCATAATTATACATGGCTGAAGAAAGAAATGACAAATACCAGGTAAAGAGATACTGCAAATAGCTGCAAGTGACTGGGAGGTTGTGATGATGGGAGTACTTAGAGGGCAGGAATTGGAATCAGCATTAATCAATATATTTATTAGGGCATTGAGGATAAAATGAATTCCACACCAATTAAAATATTTAGACAACATGCCTTAAAGGAAGAGTAAATAGAGAAGATGGCAAGTTAAAAATCCAAAAGGATCTGAATGCTTTGAGGGTGGATCAAAAAGAGATGAAGTTTATGTAAAGAAATCAAGGCAAAACATCAGAAGAAGTATTTGAAGTTCCTTTTTTTTGTAAGCATCAGAGAGTTTTGGTGGATTTTTGCACCATCTGTTCTTTCATTTTTCTGACACAAGACCACTCTTTGCCCTTGACTACCCTGAGATCACACATATAGAACAACAGGACAATAGGGTGCAATGGCATAATTTGAAGGTCTGAGTAGCCCAGACACCTTAGGGGTATATGGGGATTTTTAGTCCCAGATCCATCCCACCCGACTCCAAGAACTTAACGGAAGTACCTAGATTCGGTATCCTGTTATAAAAATAAGTAAGATGAATCCAAGCCTCACAGGTGACCATTAGAAGAGTACAGACAAGGTGACTTTCATCATCATCTTCTCTCTGAGCAGCACTCTTGTCCCATCAGCCGTCCTGGAAAAACATGTTTTATACGTAGGGAAAAATAAAAAAGGAAAGGTTCACAGAGAAAACTGCAGGGAATGGGAGCACTGTTCCCATTTCATAATAAAAAATAAAGACAATAGCACCAATTTCTTTTGTGATCCAAGTGTCCAAATGAATTGGATCATCAAAGGTTATACTGCATAACTGTTAAGCAGAATATGGTTTGAGAGAAATCAGTGTCTTGTAATAACTGTAAGGATAAAAGAGTCTAAAATATCCAACTATATATAATATCTATGAAATTAAGCTGCATAATGTAATGACATGTTATGCTACCATTAACACATTATAACTATGTAATTTGGAAGGCTAATTTTTTTTTGTAAAACCACTTAACTACATAAAATTGAAAATAATGATTATTGTAACTACTTCCATTTTTTGTCTTTGGAAGTTCAAAATTAAATATGCCATATACAGTTATTTTATGGTGATGTGTAATTTTATGAAATGGCCGTATAACATGTACAGTAATTATTGACATAAAAATCTTAAATACATAAATCATTGCGTATAAAATCTGTTATAACACATTAACTTTACCAGCAGCCAAGGTAAGTCATTCAGCATCTCATTGACTTAACACCCAGAGTTGACCAAGGAACCCAGATAAGATGACAGGAAATTGCAAATCTCACCTAAGATATAAAATAATAATATCAAGGCAGCCTTGGGTCTGAAACTTCTCCATTCTGTTTTCTTCTGACTTTCTAGTACTTCAGTTCTTTGAAGACCAACATGGAAAGAAGTAAAACCTGGCAGGTCACCCCGATGGCCCTCTTAGTCTAGCTGTAATGTATCTTGTAGTTGGGTTCCCATCAGTCCTTTGGAGACTATTCAACTGCCTAACTCAGCTCATTTTCAGGAATTTTTTTTTAATATTCAGTCTAATTTTTTCTCTATCGCTCTTGCTAATATGCTTTAAAAATTTAGACTGTTATCATTCTCCCCATATGTCTTACTTATGACTCTGTGAAATTATATGTATACATGTCTTCCAGCCTCATAACCATTTCTATTAGTCTTCTCGGAACACTCTGTAAATTGTTGCTATCATTTAGAGAGGTCTCCTGCTCTGACTCATAAATCCACATATATTTCGGCTACTTTGGGGAAACCAACCTTTTCTGCAATTGAATCGAAATTATTAAAAGGAATATTTATTTTGTGCCAGGATTATGTGAGAGGGAAAACTCAGTTGTCAAACCCCGAGCAAAAGTGTGAGACTATGATAAATCATAGTTGATCAAAGAGTATCAATTCTTGAATTTTAAAATTTTCTTTCATTCTGAAGAAATAAGAAATTATTTTTTAAAAAGTCTTCCCTGTAGCTAAAAACAGAAAGATAAAATAAATATTTTGAAAGATAATCTGTTCTGATAACACTCTGTTCTGAGTTTGTAATGTTATTGTATTTTTTATTCAAATAAATCAAATAATAAAAAATATTTACAACAGTACTGTAATAGATTTTTATCAACACACTTTGAAGTTTTCTATTTGAAATTCTGAAAAAATCTGTGCATTCACAGGGAAAATGTTTCACAGAAATTTTTTGATAAACTAATTTTTGAGGAGATAGAGCTAGAAAATCTCCATTCCCTCACATATCTCCTTCACTGCACAGACTGAAAGATGATTGGCAATTTCAAAGCACTTTTAATTCTATTATACAGTATATCCTCAGAGAATAGGGCTGATGCACTAATAGGCACAGAACCCTTTACAGAAAAATACGGCAAAAGAGTTTATATGAGTTATCTCGTGTGAGCTAGGCTTTGCAGTCTAACAAGAGGGGTAGATTTTACATGTTCTTTGTAACCTAATGTTCCTAGGAAATGAAATGAGTTGTGTTAGATATGGGCAACTTTGTTCATCCTGGGAGTTTGGAAGAACAGAATAGGATAGAAGAAGAACAGAGGAGTAGGAACGTTCCTCCCTTCCCTGGACCTTGTCTGAAGGTGTGTTTTGCCAGAAACTGCACCCAATTTCCTTTATGTGCCTGATTTCTTTCCACTGAGTTATTCTGGTCTGTAAGCTGTACCTGACCACAGAGCAGACCTCTCTCAGGCTCATTCATTGTGCAGGGCTGAATGATATAACAATGGTAAAGAGCTCCCCAGCAAGAGGGGGTGATAGTACCAAGCCAACATAACCAGTTCAGTATAACAAGGTCACTGTTTCTCACTGATCTGAGAGGCATTTGCAGTATGGTAGCAACATGAAGGATGAGAGCTACATGCTGCAAGATTCCTTCAGCAGCCAAAGCGTATTTACAGAAGCACTGGAGAGCCCAGCATTTTCCCCTAGAAGATGTTTTTTTGCTGCTCAGGAGCCTCTATCAGTACTTTTTTCTTCCATAAATCTGGTGACCCTCTCCAGCATTTTAAAGGATGCTTAGATTGCCTTACCAAGCACCATTTAGGTATTTATTAAGGCCAAGTAGCAAGAGAATAGTGAAGCATTTATATGAGATCTTTCATTAAATGCAGTACATATATTCAGAAAAATCTGGCCCAAGCAAGTTTACTAGCATTCTTAAACTTTTGTACATCTGAACAATTTATTTCTTCATGCATGATATCTACTCCCAACATTTATTTTTTCAAGATTTCATATTCAATGTGTAAATTCAGCTTAAATGGTGGAAATCAGGAAAGTGTTTTAAATTGTTACATTCTCTTTTCAGCAAAGAAGTAGCAACTATTTTAAAATCTTCTAAGAATGGAAAGCTGAGGCGTTAGCAAAATAAAAAAAAATAAAAAAAATTAAATTAAACATTTCTAAAATAATGTCAGAAGGAGAACTCACTGAGTTGAAAATTAGAACTCCTACTCAGAATGACTAGCCTACAAGTGTGGAGGTGAGTGTGCTTGTAATACTACTGTATTTTGATACTACATTTTCCGAGTATTAGTCCTGAACATCAATAGTGTGTTTTGTTTTCCCTATGCAGTGTGTGCACTCAAGTCCCATTAATGTCAGTGAGAATTTGTATCAACTGGAGACTATAGATCCCTGAGATATTTTTTCATAACGGTGAAGATTTAGTTGAAGAAACTACACGAGATCAATAATGCACTGAGGACACATTTTCTTCCCAGGTGCGACATAGTAGAGTTTTTCTAATGTCAAAACTCAGAGAGGAAACAGAGGTAAACAAGAAGCGGTAATAGCAAATTACTTGGCTGGTTTGGATAGCTTTTCCCAATGACAATCTGGAGCATAATGCAGGAAATTTATCACTGATTCCCATTGCTACATTTTTGTATTTCAGAGTAATTGTGACATCCTACTGCTATGTTATCTAGTGTCTGTTCTGCAAGTCTGTCTCTTCGGTTAACAAAATATGCAGTGGTAGGGTAACCTCCAGAAAAGTCCAACGGGAGCTAGGTATGGTCATGATGCATTATGGGAGCAGTTTGGAGCTGAAAGTTATCCTGCAGTAACTATTCCATTCAGACGGAATTTCTGCAAAGTTAAGTAAATGTTTCATACCACTATCCTGCTGGTTTTTGATTTTAGATAAAGATGTTGAGTGTTGTGCCTTTGAAATGTAGGCTCTAATTTATGCAATTTACACTATTTTTAGTGTCAGGCAGCTGTTATTTTTTTTTTCTTCAAATAAAGGACATTTGGGATTTTTTTTTACAAGTTGTTAATATTGGTTTACCATTTTTGTAATATCAAGCTAAGGATGCATGATTATGTTATAGGAGGAACAAACTTGAAATTCTGGAGTGCAGTATGTGCTATAACAGCACTGTTTTTCTTAGATCAAATCAAATAATAGTTATGGAGGGAAAACCTGCTTTTGAAACTTGCTACTTTCTTCCACAGACAGTGAGAGTTGCTATGGAGAGCAAGGTCAATGCAAAAAAAAAAAAAGCCAAACCAAACCAAAACAATAAGAAAAAGCCCCAAAATAAAAATGTGAGGAAAATCAATAAATACCTAAATTATTTAAGGACAAAATACAACGGGGTGTCTTGCTGTCATGCACCATACCCTGCATTGGAGAGCAGACAGGTGGATTGTCTCTAGCCGGAGCTGGGCTGGACACTCTCTCCAGCATGCTCATTAGTAGCTCTGTGCCTGGGCTCCCTGTTAGTAGAAAGGCAGGGATCACAGCAGGGAAGTTAGATCTCAGGCTTCTCACATTCCTGCTCTATCTTAGCAAAGCTTTGCAAAGCCTTTTCTGGCAGCTCATTAGTAGGTGCACTGATGCATAAGAGAAAGTCATTAGAAGTGTTTTTCAACATTGGCTTTTGATCAGGTGACTAGTAGCTTCGTAGAGACATTTACTTGCATTGTTTTCTATAAGAGATTCTGTTGCTATATTGAGAATGACACACATATAAAATGTGGAAAACTAGCTTGACCTTTCTATGACAAAAGGAAAAAGGCTCCATTAGTTCCTTGAATCTTGTCTTTATATGGTCAACTATGACGTAATAGAAGCACGGAATACTCACTCTTTTAGCTTTAATAATCCATGCCAAGTTCAACTATATAGTTTGATTTAAGGTTATGACAAAAAGGACAGTATTATGAAAGAATACAACTGGCGTGCCTTAAGATCTATGATTTACTTTCAGCAATAAGGATTAGATGCTTCCTTTTTGCATGCAGACTGGCATTTTTAGCATTTTAAGACTAAGTCTATCTGTAGGGCGAAGTAAAACGCACAGTAAACTTTTATTGGATCCGATAGGGTGGGCTGCTTAAGTGCCCTGAGTAGTATCTCTGCTGGAAGGATTCCTTGTTGCACAGGAATCATTTTACTAAATCCCAAGAAAACTATGCAAGTTTAATTGAAATAGTTCTAACAGAAAACTGTAACTAGCATCTTGTTTTCTCTAACCTGCTTAAGTAGACTGTAGAAGATAAAGTTGTGCATAGAAACCAAAAAAGCTTGGTGTAAGATTTATGCTTCCATAATGAACTTGCTTCTTTTGTTACTGGCTCTTTCTAGAGGCTCAGTTGTTATGTAATATTGCACATGCCAGTGTGACAATACTTCTCCAATCCAAAATGCCTGTGGTGACTGTCCAGGGCCTTTGCTCTGCAGAAAAATCTCATGTTAAGAACATGCTATGACGTGCAACCAAACAAGAGGAGGTAAAGTGGCTTTTGTAAAAGTTTACTGAAACAAAATACATCAGCTTAATCAGGCCTGCTTCTGGCTATGTACGGACATGACATGCCAATTACATAAAGATCCAGCTCAGCCAAGACTCCTGCTGACTAATTCAGTGTTGATTGTTTTCCGCTACATGGCTTTGAGTGCTTGTTAAGGCTGAGGAAAAAAAGGGAGAGAGGCAACAATTGTAGGAATTCTTTGCTTCTATCAGACTGTCTTATGATTGCCAGCAATTAGTTAAGCTCCTTGGCAGTAAAATGACAAGATGGGACTTGACCAAATACAATGTGTGGAGCACATAGGCATCTGCCCCAGCTGAAAGACATTACAATGTTTGTTAACCTTAAGGGTCATTCCTGATTCACTTCTGCAGACAGAAAACAAGATTTATATAACACAGATCAATACAGCCCTAAGACTTTCGCCATTGAGGATGCTAGATTGAGGCACTTCTCTTTATCAGTTTACCATGACACTAATGTATTTTGCCTGTTTTGCCTGGGCAGTGATGAATCTGTTGGCAAGAGAAAACAAATAAGTTCTGTTGTTGAGAGACATGTTGTCTATGATTTGTCTCAGCAGACATGCCAACTTGCTGGCCAATTCATTTCCTATTTAATTTAAGTGGCATATCTGTCTTCCCCTTTCTGGTATGTCTTTTGTCTGCTGCACACCCATACTGGCATGGCAAGAGGCGCCTGCAGTAGATCTTTTCAGGTAAGACTGATATATCCGAGGCAGAAGCAAAGTAAAGAATCAGAATCCCTGACTCTTAGTATGGGATTTTTTGTAAATGATACTTTTTTCTCTATTTTGCTCTGAGGAAATCACTTTAATCAACTATTTCAGACAGATCATAGGGATTTATTTTGCATACTCATAACCCAGTACCCTTTGGAAATATGCCCTGTAATATGCTGTGATGATGGGGGATATACGATGCAGCAAAAGCTAGCAAATTTTTTCTATTTCCAAGAGCAACTTTTTAAAGATGTTATTTGCCTGGAAAATAAGATACACATTTAGGGTAGTCTTTACGGGGCAGAGAGAAGCTGGATGCCTAAGGACTGCAAAATGAGTTCTGTTGGTTGTGAGACCAAATATTATCTGCACCAGAAAATCCTTTCTCTTGCTTCAGAATGACAAAGGCAATTCTGAAGCTGTTATTTCCTGTCTGTCCCAGGTTTGTCATTCCTTCATTAAAGCAATTAGTTACACAGGCAGCTCATTGCTTCTGGAGACAGGGCAATATATAAATTATATGTTAAAAATATATATCTTCTTACAAAACCCTCTAAAGTAAATGTATGTTGAATGAGCATTTCCCTTAAGAGGCCCTACATCTGGAGGGGTGGGAGCTTGTATCAGAGAGGGCCTTCTCAGCTGAATCCCCTTCAGCCCTGGAATTTTCTTACCCAGTTTGTTAACCTCTAGGGCAGGGTGCAGAGCCCATGTGCTCATTCAGGGCCAGATCCTGCCAGTCTTATTTATTTTGAGTGTTAGCATACTCCAAAGGCAGTTAGATCAACTCCAATGGGACCATATGGTTCTACTCAATGCAAGGAACAGTGGCAGAATCAGGGCCTTGGGCTTTTTCCAAAAATGTGTTAGATGTATCAGATAGGCATTTTGATTTGAGAACAATAATCTTCTTATAACTCTATCCTTATTATTCTTGTGGTGATGTATTTTAGTAATTTTCAATGCATGGGTAAGGCAGCCTTTTTTTGATTCAAGAGACGATGGCTGTGGGCACAAGTCTTCATAAACCAAATGATAAAATAAATAGAATATTTTAAATGCTAAAAAACGGAGGGAGAGGAAAGGCAACATTCAGGTGGTTCAAGCCTGACAACTTTTGCTAGCAGGTTTAACACATATTGCCAAGTACAGCCTATCTACATCAGCATGTCCATTGCCCACCTACCACTGCAGTTCTGTAAATTTCTGGTTTACAGGATCATACTCTAGATGAAGAAAAACTTCACTCAAGAGAAAAAAGCATGGTAACTTAAAACTGTCAAACAGCACCATCATTTAGCAAGGACAGAATTCAAGCAGTGGAATAGTTAACATAAACCACACTTCTCAAATGTGTCAGCTAAATATCTGTGGCAGAACACATTAATTATAGCAGTCAGTTTACCTTTATCCTTCACAACATTTCTGATTAAAATTTCACACATTACAATGATATGTGTCTTTTCTACAAGCTATGAAATCTACTCAACGTCAATAAGTTCTTATTTTGTTATTGAAAGAGTTGATGTATGTATAAAAAAGAGAGACTTTTTGATCCCTGACAGTGAAATCAAAAACTTCACTTCTGTTTTGGATATAGTCATGCTACCTGCATGTATTATGTGCCTGTGCAAAGCAATCATTAGCAGCATTAGATAAAAAGGAATTTAAAAAGTCCCTAACTTTCCTGCCAATAGAGGGTATGTGGTTTCAAATTTTATATTTGCTGAGCTTAATTAAGCCATAGATTATGTTTTGAAAGGTATGTTCAATTAACTGAATCCCTCATGAGGAATTATATACAGGAAGAGATAATCACAACATTTATCTGGTTTACAAATGTATATGCTTAGGTTAAAAATGTTCTGGTTTTTTATTCCACAGAGATATAAAGATTGATAGAAAAATAATGTAAACCAATAATTGCAAATAGTTACACAGTAATGTGCATAAAATTTTCCAATTATATTCATTATTAAGCATATAAAACTATTTTTATTGGTAGATAATTACTGATGAAAATCTCTTATTTAACATTTTATTTGCATCTAATTCAGGAATTCGTATTTTAAATAAAGTTGCATGTTTACAACACGGAGATCCACTGAGGCACATAAATAAAGTATCTAAATCACTCTACAGAAATGTATCTCGGTAGAAAGAGGAGATGCAGAGTGTAGGTCCAGTGTAAGCCTTTGTAATTAAAGCATAACAGTGATTAAATTTGGTTCATGTGTATTCTCCAAGCCAGCTGGATAAGCCTAAAAACACATTAAGCCAATCCAAAGGCAAATACATGCTGTGATGCGCTGGTAATCTCCTGCATCGTCATGTACTTGTTGAAAATGAGCATGTGATTCCATGTGTAATAAGAGAAGTTTGACAAGGGAGCAAAATCATGCACTGTCAAAACAAGTGTCTGGACTTTGCCTACACATATATTTTTTGTTAATATACTTGGTTCCAAAGTGACATTTATTTGGTAGGGCAGCACCACTCTTCCCTGACAATGCATTGACTATTTTGATTTCACTGAGAATAGTTTTGACTGCGAACATTTTCTTTCACTGAGACCGTTGCTCACTGACACAAATGAGATCTGATAGCCAAGGCAGGCTCTTGACTTGGCAACAAGCCACTGGCTTGATTGTTGGAAGGATAGAGCAAAATGTTACAGAAGCTGTCCCACAGGGAGAAATCCCTCCCCTCTCAACAGCACCCTCTGAGGAGTGACTGCGGGTGCCTGTCCCTCCCTTGTTGGCGGGGCAGCGAAGGGAAAGGCTGTGCTTGGGCTGTGCCCTGCTCTGGGGGACGCCTCCAGACACAGCACTAGGACACAGCACAGCACTGCTGGAAGGGAACATGGTACCCACCATCCAAGGAAAAATGCAGAGGCTGAGGTGCACTCACTGTGGAATTTTTAGGTAGCAGACCCTCGTTGGGGTTAGTGTCTAAGACCGCATATGAACATATTTCAGCATGAATGTCTACATTCCTGCATTATAGGCAAGGCTGAACCTGGACAGCAGTCTAGTCCAGTGCTGAACCTACGCTAGTGTAATACAAAATTTATGTGTCATAAGACAAACGAAGTAATGTAAAACAAGCTCTAACATTGTGTAAAGGCAGCCTGAGGATGCAACAGGATCATGTCCCAGTCAGAGACTGATTATTACTCTATTTGCCATTGAGTTTCATGGTCTGAAAAGTGAGAAAATAAAGGCCAAACCCTTGCCAGAAGAGCTGGAGAATGCCCTGGTCTAGTAATTACCAATATAGTGACTCCATCTCAGTCTCAAGGGCAGCCAAAGTGCTATTCAGCTGATAAATAAGCAAGGTAGTTCTTAATCTTGCTGAAAGATAAAATGTTGCTGTCCTCTGTTCTACTACTGTCTGCAGTCACTGATTGCTTCCAAGAAAATGCACAGGTTTTTGAAAGCACTTTAAGGCTTTCATTTATAATGAGCTGAAGAAGGCCAATGAGATAAACTCTCTGGTACAAATGATTCTTAAATAAAAAATAGCTTAGGTAGAGTTCTTCATTCAGATGTCCTGGGAGTAATGTGTCCAAAGTAAATACCCTAAAGACCTACCTTCTATTAAGTTCACAGTCTGAATTATCATCTCTCTATAAGAGAGTTTCAGATAAGGAATTTCATGGTGCTAATTAATAAAGAGTTTAGCTATAGAGTGATGCTCTGCTTCCCCATCTAATCAAACCCAACCAGCTGAATGTGTTGCTTTTGAGTTTTGCTGGATAAACCAATGTATGTTAAAACCTCTACTTATGTGGGCTTATAAATAACAGTACTAGAGAAAAAGTTGATGAAACTCGGCTGTATCAGCATACAAAACCAAGATAAGCACTTCTTTTTTGTCTCATCACAATAGAAAGAATTTCCTGACAGGCAAATGAAGTTATAGCATCCCAACTCTACTCAGTGGATGTTGTCATAATGTCTAAGAGTGAGCTTCCTAAAGAGGCTAAAATTTCATGCAAAAAGATGAGTACTTTATTATGATAATAATTTTCCCACAATAAGTGTCTCTGTACATTCCTGACACTGACCCCATGAGTCTGCAAAAGTTGGAAATAATCTCAACTAATTTTAAAGAGGAATATAGTTTCATCTCCCTGCAAGTACTACCCTTCCCAAATTATTCAAATGCTTTACATAACCCATTGCAATAGGAGTCATAAATATTAACTGCTCTTGTGCACCAGCATGACACCATCCAAACTTTCAACACCTTTTTAAGCTTAGCAAAAATCCCTGCATTTTCAACATGCAAAACACGTTGGTCAGGGGATTTTAAAACAATAATTGTATTTGTGAAATTATAAAGCTCTGAGGGAGTGTTTGGAGCACCAATGTGGTGGTCTGTTTTGGGGATTCCCCTTCTGGTCTCCCTTCAGGGAGGATCCCCCTCTAAAACCCCTGACCTCTCCAGTGTCTCTGCAATGCACCATGGAGCAGGAGTAGAGTTCAAAACTGGATTTGTTGTGTTCATGTTTTGAACATCATTTATGTTTACCTCATTTCAGAGTGCATGCATTTATTTTTACAAGAGAAGATAATCATGAAATAGAGGTGTGAAAATTTAGATAGCAGCTAATTAGTTTTAGTCAGACTGTTACAGAGCATAATGGATTTTCAGCTTTCTCTATTCTTTATCCCCTGAATTCAGGCAATTATTTAGCAGTGCGGGAAGAACAAGTTATTGGTCACAATTTCACGACGTAGAATGCATGAATAAGACCACACCAATTAATTAAATTTATATAAAAATGTTTATTCAATTTTAATTAGATTGAGCTATATTGTGGCCATATTGAATTAACTTAAGCAGTGGCTTCTCAGTTTCATTGTTTTATTACAGTGTATACATTGCTGCGTATTTCCCCCAATTCTTGCAAAAAAGGAAAATATGCCTCACGCTCCAGATAGCTTATAATAAACTCAAAAGGCTAGGTTGATTTTGGTTCAATGTGCATGATGTCAAAGGGAAATGTGGAAGTAATATTTGGTATCCTGCCTACTGGGTTAAACTGGAGAATGGAGAAACTGCCCCTAAATTCTCCATCCCACTGATAAAATGACTCTTTGTGCAGCTCAGTGACTACAGATGCAGCAATGCCCCTTTTGTATTTATACTGATCAGTGGAGCTACATAAAAACTTCCCCCCAGGTCTTCTCTGTGTGTCTCCTATCTCCTGCCTCCCAGCACAGTATTCCTCTGGCAGTGCTACCTAAAGTGTTGTTAGAGCAACTGCCTAAATGTTATTAGTAAAGCCTTACTCTAATCTGGGAAAAACCTGGGCAGGAACAGAGTTTCTGCAGATCTGGTATGCAGGTTTCTCATCATGCAGGTGCCAGGGTGGATCATGGCATAGTGAATAATAGGAGTCCAATTCAAAAGTGATTCTGTCCAAAGAATAACATACCCTAATATATTCGTGTGTTCTGTGAAACAGTTTTTTACTCTGCGTTTAAATTTGGAATATTGCTGCATGCACTCTTCTTCTTCAGCCACTAAAAAATTGAGGTCTACCTTTCTTAACTCTTACTCAGAGCTCTCATTTTAATGGGAAAAAGATCTATTGCAATCTGTTATGTTGATTAGATTTACTGTCAAGGCAACTAAAGTGCACAATTGTTTATTTGTTTGTTCTTCCAGTGTAAACATTGACTGAGTTGTTAGCTCTGTTTCTTATTAAGGTTTCCCAGCAAGTCCCTTTCTAAAACTCTGTTTCCCAAGTGTTTGCCAAATTTGAACCATCTGAGGTGCATTTAGCTATGACAACATCTCAGAAGATTTGGATGTTTCAATAATATTGTTAGGAAAGAAAAAAAAAGTACAAAAATGCTGGTGAAATCTGGCAAGTTCCTTTCCTAGCAGATCCATCAACCCCGTATTTCAGAATAGCAACTTGAAATTTGGCAGAGAGGCAGCCTTCCCTCTCTATCCCTGTGAAAATCTGGCCGTGCTGTAAGCCTCGAAGAGTTACAGTCACACATGGTGGGAGACTTCTTCCATTTTAGCTGCTGAAAGTCCCGGAGGGTCCTGTCGCATGGCGGGTGCTTCCGTGTCCGTGCCCCGCTCCCGGCGGTGCGGGCGGACCCCGCGGGCGGCATTAGCCCGGGGCTGCCGGAGCAGGGCGGGATCCTGCCCGGGAAGGCAATTCCCGGCACGGGGAGCTGGGCTGGGCACGGGAGCTGACAGCAATGAGCCTGTCAGTGCTGTGTTCACACACCATGACATGCATTGCTGAGTGGCACCCGGGCAGCATGGAGGAAGCTGTCTAATTAAAATTCAAAGGTAACAAAGCCAAACCAGAGAAGGAAATAAAGTATGAGACTGGTACAGGCAAGCTGGTGGAACTGGAAGTGACTGGACAAGGAAATTATGTTCACCGTTGGTGATTTAGATTTAATTAGCTGATTCCCCCCCTCCAATTCCAATTCCCAGCACCTCCTGTCAGTTATAAAAACAAGTCCATTTGGTTCATTAAAAATGTGTGTTTCTGTACATTGAGGCATTTGGGAGTTCTTAGAATAAAAGATCATGGAGAATATATTTTGAATTTTTAATAATGAGATCCCTTTCAACATGTTCAGTGATGGACTGAAATAGTTCTAAAGATGGAATTAAATGAGAAGGCAGGGGGGCTACAATTTATATCCTACTTAGCTACCATTACTTCACCCAAGAAACATCTTTCAGTTACTACAGTACTTCAGAAATAATGAATTCTATTTACCAATTTAGTGCAAGGCATGAATTATCTTTATTTCTGAGAGGAATTTCTGTTTCTTTGATAAACACAGCCATTCCTGCCTTTCAGATACATGAAAAATAGGCCTTAATTTTCCATGGGTTGCTCTGCAAAACACCTGGGCTTTGCTTCTCAAACAAAAAGAAAGCACCTTAAAATGCCACATATTTAGTTAGTTTAAAATCATGCTACAGCATGTCATTCAGATTCACTAACTTCAGCCTGATTTAACAGTGCTTGAATAACATGAATTTCACTTCAACTTAATTAAACAGAGACATAAGCCTTTCAGGAATGATTTTGATGCAGTCTGGACACTTGAAACCTCATTGTAATCTTACACACAAATGAGCATGGAAAATGTCACTTGAAAGGCAGGGATTTAGATACCTAAGTTGTAGAGGCAATTATCCATTTGTGTACGTCAGTGCTGTGTTTGAGAATACAAAATATTTGTGTGTACTCACTGAAGACCCATTGGGAGAAAGGAGCTCTTCAAAGTAATTTTCAAGCCTTTATTTGAAATGCAGAACAATGAATTTAAAACTAAGGATTTTGAAATGCTGATAGCAGAAGATCAACATTTTCTATTAGTTAAATAGGAAATAGGAATCAGAAAATCAGCTAGCAGCATTGTGAGTATGTTTGCATGATTAACTTATTTATTCAGTTTGAAATAAAGAGGGTAAAATAGTGTCAGATAATATGCTGAATTTCATTGTAAATAAGTTTTTACCATATGATTTTCTAAGCTCATGATGGCTCTTTAGCTTCATTTTACTGCTGCCATTATTACAGCAAGGAGATAAAAATGAAACATGTTTCTATTATAAATAGAGCTATTTTTGCAAATACAGTCCCCCCAGCCACACTTTCAGCTGCATCTGGGGAAGATGCAACATGATAGCACTGGGACAGTGTCAAACTCAGTTGTGTTACAGACATTTGAAACTTACACTGGCTTTCCCCACATATTACCATGTAGCACTGCCTCTGTTACCTGGACCAGAAATATTTTGTTTTACTAGATCCCAATCTTGTCAGACAGCCCTGTCATTTTAATTTGTCACTCTTTGTATACTGCATCGCACCGGAGTCTTGTTGCCCCAGCCGAGTGCCATAGGCTACTGCTCAGAAGAGAAACCTGTCAGGGGGGATAGCAAAGGTAAACACCACAAAACAAAGAGTTTATGGCTGAAATCACTACCCAGAGCTCCATGCCCACAGGCTTTGCAGGTGGTGTAATCACCTATGGCTGAATTGGGCTGAATTGGGAAGATCCATTATTTCAGCTGAGGCATATGCCTCTCTCACTATCTCCTGCCTCCACCATGGTCCCTGTGTAGCCATATAACTCACAAGAGGCAGCAGGAGGGGAATGAAGACGAAATTATTTGTGGTAGGAAGGGAATTTGTGATTGCCTGAAAATAGCTCCAGAAACTCTGTAGTAGAGTGACAGGAAAAAAAAAAAAGTCTGGGAGGAAAAAAACAGACAGACTTGGGATGATCACCCATCTCTGAAACAACCAAGTGATCCCAGACCACTGGTGGCATAAGTTCCAAGCCTTTCTCCAAAGAGGGTGCCAGCACAAAGCAAACATGACCATGGTTCTTTCAGTATTTTTGGTGTTACTCCGAACAGTATGATGAACCTTCCTTGCAAATCGTGAAAGTTAAAGGGAGTCAAGAAGGCAAAACTTCATAGTATGTTTACTTCTTAAAAACTGAGAGGGTGAAACACAGATCTCCTTTCCCTGACGTGGATTTTTGGCTTACCCTTTGGTCCACCCCCACTGAAGCAATTAATCAAAATAAATGAGGCAGCAAACATCTGATATTAGCTGGCTTCAGACTGCAGCGTACTGTCTTCAGGAGTTCCATTTACCCCACTGTGCAGGGCACACTGTGGGTTGTACTCCAATATCTTTACTCCTGAATGGTATTTTGAAGTATGTGTTGTTAGTAAACTACTGATTAGAAAAAAGGAATAGCTTATCCTTGCTTTAATTGGTTAGGATTTGTGAAATCTCTATGTAGCTATGCAGATGTAATGAAATTCAAGGTGGTGTCATCAATTACCATCTATACCAAGCCTTCCCTTACATTTTGTGAGAGGAGGGCCATCCTGTAAACAGATGTAAATCAAAGAATCAGAGTGAAAACACTTCAAACCTAGGGATTAGTAAGTCCTTTATTGTAAAAATTGTGAATTTACTGTGAACCATAAAAGAGACCAAAATCTTAGGCATACAAAAGCAGACATATTTCAACAGATAAACCAAAGCACCATATCAAAGGCAATGGGTAACACAACTTTGGAAAGATGAAACTTAGAGGGAAAAGATGTTCTATTTAGAAGACATTCTAAAAAACTGGAGACAGAATTTTCTGTGAATAATGTAAAAGAGCTATGCTAGTTAGGCATGACCATGTAATTGTGGGATTATTCAGCTTGATTTGACTAAAACCCTTCATAGTTAAAGTGTGCTGGTGGAATTTCTGCCTGCCTGTCCTCAAATCATCTTTTGTATGTCAGGTGGTACTCTCAGAGCAATGTAAGACAAGATAGCTACAAAGTGCCCACGCCTACAATGTCTTCAGCTGTCAGAGAGCTGATCTTGGCCTTCTGAGAAGACCCACGACATGAGCACAGGTTATTTTCTCTTTCCTCTTCATAGGTGGTTTGCCTTATTAGATACTTATCCCAGAAAAGAAAAGGGGAAAAAACAAGAGGCATCAAACAAACAAGGGTCTTTATTTCTTCCCTCAAATTGATCTCTGGACTTTTGCTATAAGCTTTGTCCTCCAGAAGAGCCTTCACATCCATAGAACAGTTAATAAGACCTCCCTGCTACTATAACTTCAAAGTTATTGAAGAGCATTTCTGTGCAAGGTTTAAAAGCCTGGTGTAAGGATGACTCAGCGGGGTCCTTATGGAGATTCCTAGGATCATTGTCCTTTTACAGCAACTAATTACAGAAAAGTTTCTGAGATATACTAAGTGCTTAGGAGTTTTCAGTATCCATTCAAAGTGGTAATTTGGCAAATTTTGCCAAGCTATTATTTAAAGCATTAGGAAAGTCATGCAAATTAGTGAGGAACTGGTGGACAGCAAGTTTGGAAAGGGCTTAAGTAGATGTGGAAATGAGAACTTCAACTCCTATTTTACAAATAGGGGAAAAGAAGCAAAGTGATTTCACTGAGGTGACAAATGAAGTCACTAGCAGATTGAAGATTTGTAGCCAGGGGGAATTTGACATTAAATGATATTTCATTTCAATAGGAATTAGCTAATCAATTAACACACCCCATGGCCCCTGTGCCACACCATGGCTGTGGACACCATGGCCATGGCAGCCTCTCTGCTGCTGCCAGCCCATTGCAGCATCTGCCACCTTATGTCCCAGGGAAATGTGATGTGCTGGTTGCCATCTGTAAAGCATTACCTTAACAGGAAAGGCACTGTGCTATTTGGCATGCCAGTAAAGCAGAGTCCCTGATGACAGGGTACAGGGAGCCTACATTATCAGCTAGTCCAGGTGCACAGGGATGGCATCTAGTTCAAATCTACTAGAAATCAGGAGCTCCAAAAAGAGACTGAGTGAAGCTGCCCAAGGATTCAGTATCTCATCCATCCTTCCAGTGTGTGCCACGCTGTCCATGGGGGCCACGGTGGGCCACAGACCACACACAGCTCTGTGCACCTTCTCGAGTCAGTACCCAGCCTGGATCCACTGCTTCTCCTCCAGGACCTCCCCTGCACATCCCAGCTCTCTGGCTGCCCTGTAACTGCATTATTGATGGAACCATTCTGAACTGCACCCTTCCTCTGCCCGGAGTGCAGCACATGGTGCTGACATCAGCTCTCACTTAATTCTTTTGCAAATGTCTTCCCAGTGCTTGGAGGATTTTCTTCATCTGGCTTAGTTTGCTTTTTAACTTTGACAGCAAGATCTAAAAGGCAGAAAAGAAACACCTTTCAAAAAGGTTGACTGAATCCCACCTCCCTTTCCCACAGATCCATGCTCTCTCCCATGCTGCTCTGCTCCTGCACCCAGCCCTCAGCAGCAGCCTGCGTGGGGCTGACGGCGCTGACACGTCCCTCCTGAGTCATGTCCCTTCAGACCGTGGATATAAATTTCCCTACCAGAAGTTTAATAACTTCTCTACTGGAGACAAAGCAAAAGAAATGCCCCGATTTTCATATCCATTCTCCTTACCCAATGTCTGTTTGAAAAGCAGACCAAGAGCTGTCCTGAAAACCGAGTTTCCATCTCCATTTGCCTCTCTTATATTTCATGCTCTATAATTATTAGGCATTGATGCTGCTTTTTTCCCCCTTTTTTTCAACTGAGAAGTATATTATATAACCATAATAAGCATGTTAAAATATTAAATGATTATGTTTGTTTGTACACCTATGAAACACTCTGTAGTGGGATTAGGCTGAATCCCTAAAGAGTCATTAACTTGCATTATATTGAAATATTTATTATTGTGGCATATGTAATGGATAATATTTGTTTACATTTTTAATTACTCACATTTTCAGCCAAGAAAATCTCCAAGGATAATGTCTCATTTACAAGTGTCCTGGCAAAAGACAGCATAATGTAATCACACATTACCAACAATTCCATGACAACCATGCATTGGTTTAAATATGAATTTCAAGTAAAGACACAATTATGGTAAACAATAAAAAAACGATGACACTGTGTATCTGTGTATAAAAAAAAACAAGAAAAACTTAAATTAAGCAAACTTTCCTCTAGCTGCTATGGATATTGAGCTTGTTCCATGGCCCAGGGAAGTCAAAAGAAAAAAATTCCATTTTCATTCACAGTGTCCAAGCTGACACCACAAATAATGTAGCAAATAAATGGAAATTTATACTCCAAAATTTCCCAATGTATTGAGTCGTATGATTTGAGTCAGGAAAACAATTTTTTAATTTTTTTTTTTCACAGAAAGTGAATAACTAAATAAAAGGAAAGAAAATTTAATGGAAAACCTTCAATTTTTCAAAGTTTCTTCAGGAACTTGCTGTAAACTCTGCTTGGATGATAACCTCTCCTTATCAGAATCTGCCAAGGGATGAGCTATATGAGCTCTGAGACTTAGATCAACCATGATGTATTTTTGGTGAGATTCTCAGAAATATTCTTCACAGAGCTTAATGTCAGTTAGAAAATTGACCCAGCAGTAGTGAATGGCCCATTGTCTCAATCTTTGTCAACTGCAATTCCAGTTTGTATAATTTCAATATTCTTCAAGCAGACTTTTTGCAATAATCTGTAGAAAAAAAACCTTTGGGTTATTATACAGAAAATAATTATTTCTGTTTTTTATGTAGATCCATCAATAGTGAAACAGAGTTTCTTCCTAAAAATAGTACGACTATATGCATTTTAGTAGAAGCATCATGAGGAATAGAATTTTGGAATACATCCTGCAAGTGAGCTGAGCAACAGCTTCATTTCTTCTTGGTAGTTCTTTCTAGACTTTGTAGAAGATTCAGTCCCATTCATATTATTCTGCCTGAGGGGTGTTCCTACGTGATAATAAGACAATTTCTCAGTACTGTGTTAAACACACGGCCATAAACAAGAAGGTAATCTATATATTTGTTCTTTGAAAAGATCTGTTTGGGCAGTAGAAGTCCTTACATTTTTCTCATGGCGTCATTGGAAGTTAGAAAATTTCAGCCTACCAAACAAAAAATTGGCAGCTCTTTACAGTATTTTCAATTCTTCACGCAGTAGAGATTTTCTGATTCCACACGATGACTTTCTTTGCAACTAAACCTCATAATATTTGATTGAAAATACTTTTGCTGTCCTTTAAACCTTTCATAGATTGGCAGTCTTCTTTGCAAGTCCCATTTCAGCCATTGGAACAGACTTCCCAGGGAAGTGAATGACTCACCATCCCATTTTTACTTCCTGTGGAAAAATGTACCTTGTTATTCATCTGGACTACCAAACCAGTCAGTTATTTAGTATTTTTATAATGTATTTTTGGTCTTTACATAGGGAAGTGGACCTGAGTAACTGAAATATTTTTGCAGGAAACCCTTTCTTCCTTAACTGGTTGCAGTTTTTGAAATAAAATAGCTTAGCGAAACAAAACACAAAGCATTCCTGTCATTGTTTGAATAAAAAGATCCATGCACCAAGTTTTTATCATAGTGGCTGTAGTGGAAGGAGTATATGCCATGCTAGTTAATATCTCGAAAACCATACTCATGTCTTTAAAAGAATGTGTAAACCTCTCTCTAATTAACTGTAACAGAGTTTAGTTTGCCCATTGAGAGGAGCATAAACCGTTTAATTGCTACATTCTAGAAGTCTCTGAGTCCCCAGCCAGCGGTAACCATTTGATGTGTATCATGTCAAATGCGATGCTTCAAAATTAGTTTGATTAAAAATACGTAAAGTTAATGAATTGTCAAATGCCCAGTGTTCTTTAGAAGGCACAGTTTTTAAAAGATGTCTATTTTAATCTTCATAATATAACTGTCTCTGGTATTTCTGTCATTTGGTAATGCTTCCAGACACATTCATGGTGGTCATCTTTGATCATATAAATTCAAGAGATTCCAAGCCTTTTTCTATTTGCATAAAAAACAAAGAAAGCATTGTCAGAAATCCCCAAATATGCATTTTGAATCAAGTTTCACCTAAGTGCTATACAAAGACTCAGTGTCTTGATGCTAATTTATTGAAAATGCCTTGGCCTTTAGGAATTTCCCATTGGCACTTAGTAGAGCTGAGCTCAAAGTGGCAATGGCAAAAAGCAGCCATCTAAACTGTGTTCATGCTGACATCTAAGCCCTGGTGCTCAAATTATGAGTGCCTTGAAACAAAATACTATAGAAGGAAAAGCAAAGCATAAATGCTTTAGGTGCCAAGATTTTGCTTGAAAGGGGTAGAGGGGAAAATAAGTTTGGGGTTGTTTTAGTGAAGTCTAATGTACTAAAAGACTTAGCACCAAAAAAGGATTTAACGATAGATGTAAAAGTTTTGATGTTTAATGCACAGCTCTGAAGTGAGTGTTTTAGATGTATAATTTTTGCATATACACAACCATATTTAGATCTCGACATATGGTCTGTAAATAACATATGTAAGCTGGATCGTTGAGTGAGATGATTTTTTTCCTGCTGAATGTACGTGTTTATTTTATGAGCAGAGACGTGAAAAGTTCATTCATGTCAAAATGTGTTGCTAAGCATAAACATGCTGCTTCACTTTAGGCAGGATCAGGAAAGACCCTGGGTGTGTAATCTCTGAATTGACTCTATGCTGATGTTGCCCAGGTTTTGTATTACTAAACTATGGCTCACAACAACAACAAAAATTTAACCTTTAAATAGAGGCACCAAAATAATTTAAAACAGATTGGAGGGTTTAAAGGGCTCCAAGAATAAGCAGCTCATATTTCAGTTCCTCCCCTCTAGGGCCTACCTATTTGGTGTTCAGAGTTCATCTCATATTGCAGCTGCTTATGTTCACTTTTTCTGCAGTGTGGGGATGAAATGTCCAAGGAAAAGAAATAAAAACAACAAAAACCTAAAATATACAACATTAAAAATATCTTCCCTAAAACAATGGTTTGGCTGTTATTGGGCAGGGAATAGGACAAATCACCCAGAGGCTTTTAAGTAAGAGCAGGGGAAAGAAAAAAACCAGAAAAGGGTGAGAAAGTGTGGAGATTTTAAAGGGACTTTTGGTTTCAGGGGACATTTTTTATTCAAAGTTCTTCCAGGTTATGAAGCCCATTATATTTTTTTTTTGGCTCCTTTATTAAAAATTTCTTTGTAATTCATTTAGACTTTCTTGCCACTGGGCACAGACAGATAACAACAAACAATGGCACTCTGTATTTATCACTTTATTCTGTTTTATAGTGTATCTCTGATTATGGAAACAATACATTTTTTGCACCTTTCTTTGGTTACTATTTGTCAGGAGTACCCTTTATAAGCAATATATTTTCCCATTTTAATAAAAGGCTAGAGCTGCACTAAATGCATAAGATGGAATTTGAAACAAAAACCCATCAGGCTGGTAAAATAAGGTTACAAGGCCTTCATTTCTACCACACCATCTTATGAGTTAAAAAGCCTTCCATCTACTATATTTTCTAGCCCCAGTATTCAAATGTAAAAGCCATATATCAGTTTAATTAATGAATGAATTTCAGTCTTTTCTCCAGAATGTCTTACCATGTAGTCTTGCAACCAAAGTGATGGTAGTTGCAAATGTCCCACTCACACCAAACAATTTGTACTAAATAACCAGACTCCAAGGAAATTTTCTTCCTTACATATAATCTATTCCGTTTTTCTTTAGCCTGTACTTATGCATATGTAAAGGTATTATTACAGAGGACCCAACCTCCTTTGATGACTGAGGAAAATCTGGCCCCTTTGAAGTCTATGTGAATTTTCCTTTTCAGCTGCAGCGGGGGGAAGCTCACCCCATCTGTCTAAGTCTCCCTAAGTAATTCACATGGCTTGGGTCCAAAGAGAGGTGAGCACTGTGTTCAGCAGTGAGTGGCAACCTCACTGGATACTGTAACTGGAACCAGTTGTAAATCCCCAAAGGTGATAGCAGATATGGTCGTAGCTTCTCATATGGTCCTTTCCTCGGGCCTGCCTAAAGACCTCCGTATTTCTCTTCTGCTGTACCTCCCACACTCTTCTTAAAGTAGAGAAGAATTTGCATTATCTGGGGAAACAATCCTTCTGACTCCTTTCAAGGCTGGCCCAACCATGCATGGCTGTCATTTCTGGGGTGCCCAGAACCTGTCTTGTGGATTTAACAGTGATAGCAGCAAGGACTTGCTTTCCTTTTCTGCTCTTCTACTCATTTCTTCAGAAATCTCTTCCTTCTGACTTGCATTAATAGAGTGAAACATACAGACCAGGAAAACTAATCTACTGTATTAATGTTTTAATTAATAATTAGACACAGCTTGTTCTCTCAAGATGAAAATATTTCCATTATGACTAAATCTTTATTCTAGAGAAGGACTAAAATATCATGATTTGTGTTCTGAACCATCAAGAGAGTACAAAAATCAGGTGTTTAACCCAGTAAGTCTTCCAACAAAGCAAAAAGGTACTTCTGCAATGTGTCAGTGGAAAGGGAGTACAAATTCTCATGAAGCACAATCAGGCCAGCTCAGTTGTTCTAGCCCCTCTTCCAGGGCCAGATATCTCCAGATATCAAAACCAGCTTGCTTAAATATTCCCCTGAAACTTGTATGTAGTGTCTCTACTATCTCATAGATCATGTCTATGCCATGTCAGCTGTTAACAACTGACTTTAAATACGATTTGCTACCATATTAAGCTGGGATTTGCATCTGACGTTGAATTCAGTACTAGTTTCAGAGGAGTAGCATACAAGAGTCAGCTAATCTCATTTCACTTTCACAGTGTTTCTAGATATTTGGCTGAAGATTAAAACACTCATGAAAGCAGCTGCAGAACTAAGCAATCATGATAGCACTAAACAAGTTTATTCTTGATCCGCAATATCATTAGAAAATTTGGGGGATTAGTGTTCATTACATATGGTATGTATTTGTCTTTATTTTCTACATACTTATCTGAAAGGTTAATGAAAATGCAGATGCAATGGTTCCTTTATATGGGTTTACCTTCCACGAGTGCCAGTTTTCAGACTAATTGATTATGTCAGAAGCTCTATAAATATCAATAGCATATGGAAAGGTTAAGCCGAGGTCTCCACATAACTGGATTCATACTCTTTATTGATGGTACAACCATTATCCAACCATAATGGAAGTGCTTTGAGTGTGAAATAGAGTAGAACATTGGATGATTTTCACCAACGACTGACTGGAGGAATCAAACTGAGTGACTGACTTCTGCAAACTAATGAACAAACGTCTGATGTACAGTGTGTAAACTAAAACTAGAATTTAAAAAATCAAGAATAATGTAAAATTAAATATATGTAATCATTGTTTTGCCACTTGTAGTTAAATACTATTTAGGATGCTCTTCAATCTCCTCTGAAATAATCACTAGGAGGCTGTGTTAGAATGACATCTTGCAAAAAAGAGAAGGTAGCTGACAACATGTTACTCAGCGTCCTCTAACAGATCTAAAGATACTTTCTAGCTTGGAGGAATATTAGGAGTCAGTTCTAAGTCAGAATTTGATTGTGCTATCTGTTTTTTTAGGATTTTAACAGCATTTTTTTCAGAATGGCTTTATTGTTCTCTGTTAGTTTTTCTCCTTTATTTCCTCTGGCGGGGTCTTTTGGTACAATAGAGAGGAGGCAATCCAATTCTTAAGTGTCATTTCCCTGATAGCTCTGGATAGCAAAGACCGTCTGAACGCAGTGTGGCAATGTGGCATTCCCACTGCCATCACTCCATGATTGATCGGGTGGTAGTGCAGGAGGGGTATTGCAGCTTCACCAATTGTTATAAAGAAAGCTGGATTAGGTTATTAAAAGTTTGAGTAGTTACTGATGTATGTTCTACATGCTGTGGAATAACTGGGGAGGCATATTCAGTCTGCCACGTGGAGCCATAACCCCATTTTCACGCTCAAAGCTAGATTGCACTTGGACTGTTCACCCTCCACTCTGTTCTTTCCTCTTTCTGAAATGATCTCTGTGTCCAACAGGTTTTGTAGGAAGTGCCAAAGCTGTGCTTTATTGCAGTTAATAATTTAAAAACTACAGAGTTGAACTTTGAATATAAAATCACCGTAAACCTGCTGAAGTTTTCTCACCAGCTGGAAAACGCAGCTAAAAATTCTGTATATTTCACATCTGGACTGCTTATTTCAGTCAGAGGTGTGGGACAGTGGTTCAGATGTTTGCATTAGAAATGAGAATAAATGCTCTTCTCTGGGTAGTCAGTACATTTTCTTTTCATTGAAAAAATATACAGCATCAATTGCAATTCACTTTACTGTGTTTTTCTCTGATAATGAGTGTGCTTAGACCTCAGATTGCATCACTTTGCCATATAAATTTCCCTTAAATTTAGTATATAGCAGCATTAGGAAATGCAGCCTTTTTTGGTTTTGAAATATTGCTAGAGAGAATTTAGGTGAAAACTAGGTATAATCAATTCCATCTTTAACATCTGTTTCTAACTGCATGAGGCTTCGTGTGTGAGTAAAATTCCCATACTGGTGAAAGCGACGGCAAAATTTCCTTTGAGTTTATCCCAATTGATCAGGCTATTCCTGTAGGACCACACTTGTCCACCTTCGCTCGATCATGATCCACACTCCACGTGATCTAACGCAAATCAGCGTGCAGGAAGATACACTTCACTCTGACCCTTGATTCTCCAAAATCTACTGTGTCATCCAATTGATGTAGAGCTTATCTCTATCTTGGAGAGATTGGTTTCTCCTACAGTTGAGAAGTCATGAGTGACTTTATGCCAGATTTACTTTTATCATTTGCTAAGCATTGTCCACATCAGCCTTTGAGCTTTATCAGCTAAGCACCAATGAGGTGACCCTAGTGAGACTCTTTGCGTGAGCAGGACAAACTGCTGCAAGCTGTGATATGTGCAGCCCATTACCCTGTCTGGGTGGGAGGTGACCCACATCACCGGGAACAGCTTTGGGCACACTGTTGAGTGGAAGCAGTGACTGATGGGCCAGTTCCCATAGGGGAAATGTGGGAAAATTTTGATGAAACACAAGGCTACAGATGCTTAGATGGTCCTTCTGCCCAAATTTTCATTGGCTCTTTACAACTGTTAAGGTGAAAATTTACAGTGGACACGTAGGGGAAAAAAAAGAGAGAGTTGTCTTTCCTACTACTAAGAGTGAGGTGGGGGGAATATCTTTTAGCTTTTGACATGAATATAATACGATATTCTTGATGATTGTCATCCAGACCAGTCAAAAATGAAAGGTCAAATCCAATTCATTTTAGTCATGTAAAGAACCCAACAAAGTCAGTTTGACTAATGTTCTTCAGGGAGAAAAATTTAGCTTTGAGCATTATCTGGAGCAAAAGGAAGTGTAAAGCCATCACTTTCTCAGAATTGCTGTTAAGGACAGTAAAAAAAAGCTTTAAAAATGACTTTGAATTGCTTCAGCTAAAAAAGGGCTAGAGTTTGACTGAAGTAGCTAAAGAGTACATTAAGACCCAGATTTTCCTGAGGTCCAGCAAAGACTTAATCCCAGTAGTAGCACCACACACTCTCAAGGCAAATAGTATGGTCCTGTGTAGACTGGTGCTTCATCCACCCTCTAAATGGAAGAAAGCTGCCAAAAATTACCTCTGTTGAGGTCACCAAACTACGCACATTCTCCCTAAAACAAGCAGCATAAATAAAATGCTGGGTTTTTTAAAATGCCCTCCTGTTTTCCACTAAGAAATGTGAGGGTCGTGGGAATAGTAATTTCTTTTTCAGATTTTGAAAATAACATAAAGCTATTGCTATGACATGAGTCACTTGATTTCTGAAAGCATCTCCAAATCCTCATAAATAGATAATACAGTTCTTATGTTGTGAGAATGTCCCTGCTTATGAACTGTGCTTAAATTACCTTGTACTACCCCAATTAGATTCACAACATACCTATATTGTAAAAGGCTGTTTTCTCTCTCAATTAGCTGAAAAGGATTAGACACACTGATAGATAGTACTAAATGCTAATGGGTCAGATCCTAAAGCCATTATACTGTTTTCATGCTGCATTCTGCTGGCATTGATTTCACTGGAGTGCTGAGGAAAACCCGAATATGAACATCAGTATGCAGCTCAATATTTTATGGGTTTTCTCGTCTTGGCTTTTAAAAATATTCTCCCTCTGCTATTCTTTAGCCAGAAGAGCAAAAAGAGCTAGTTCCAGCCCTGACTTCAAAAAAAAACCGCTGAGTGACAGTACAGAGGCTTGAGGAAATCACAAGTTTATATGTGGGCTTTTTTATTGTCTCTAATGGCAAAATTAAAATTAGTTCCCAATTAAAAGAGAAAAGCACAAGTACAATCTGAGAACAGAAGATAAAGGGTGCCATGAAGAGAAGATTATTAAGCAGCATAGTATAACAGGACCCCAGGTGCAGAAGGGCCTCATTATACTCACATTCTTGTGCTGCAACATACGGATGTACAGTAAACCAAGAAAAAAAAAATATTCCAAAGGACAGTTTTAGACAGTGGCTATGTTTGAGATGAGTACATGTTTTTTGAAGACAGACCATAACAACTTGGTTTTTACTTCCAAAATACAGTGGCACATTAATTGCTTGATCAGCCAAATGAAACTAAATGTAATTAAGACTAGTGTGGGGTTAATTTGGTCCATAATTATGTTATATAAAGTAAATGAAAATTGTTTCCTTCCTAAATTGCAATTCATTACAATTACAGATATTAAAATAAGATACTATAAAATTACATGAAGCATGTACACATTAATAGCCATTAGTAATAGCTTGATATTTCTATCCAAGCAACAGTTTATTAGAATGCCAAAAGGTTATATTTGACAACTCACATGACTGATTTTTTTGCTCATCCTTTCTCCTCCTCTAAAAGATTCAGTCTTCTTACACACAAAACATATGCCATGTCATATTTGTGCATGTTAGGCATATTAGTTTTAGGCTAAGATTTGTTTTAACAATAATTTTTACTGTTCATTAAAAAAACTTAAGTTTGATAGCTGTATCTCTGGAACCAGCCACAGGAGGAGTCTTGGTGGAGAGGAACTGCCCCTCCCAGCACAATACAGTGCTTTGTTTTGGGCGCAAGAACTTCTTGTGGTAGTGGGCAAATGCAGCCTTAGATCCTTTTGCCTTCCATTTACCTTAAGCATAAATTTAAAGCTAAGCCCATGCTTAATGGTTTTGCTTTAGTAGCTTTTTACAAGGACTTGAGTATTTTGTAGAATTAGAGCCACTGGCTCTATACGCTGAAATCAATGGCAATGGTCATGGTGTGCAGGGTCTGACCTGTACCTCTTATGAGACGAAATATCCCTAGGTATTTCTACAAAGAATTGTAAACTTCAGGGTATCACATTTTGACCACTCTTATGAATTGATTTCCTACTGTTTCTTTTTCTGAAATTTTTCCTTTCAGGGACAGAAAATGTCTAGCAACAACATTTTAATATCAGACAAAAAGAGTGACAAAGCAGAGCTTTTGAAATCATAACATTCATGTGATTTTTGAGCTGGTGCTGAATGATAGACACTAGAAATATATGTGGTATTTTAAGTTCTTGTGTACATCAGATAAAAAGCTACAGGCACAATAATAATTTTCATGCACCCAGGATACTCACTCAAATGAGGGGACAAATAGGAAATGCAGGATGAATCTTGTTATTAGGGTCCTTCAAGTCCAACATGACCAAATTTAGTGTCAAAGACATGAAATCTCTAACTGCATTGCACAGCTGGGTATCACATTTAACTGCAAGGATTAGGATGTAATCCTGTGATTTCTGAACATCCTGAATTTCTGAAGTACTTCGTACTTGCAGACTCAGGATTTTATGTTCCTTGAAAAGCAGTGAGCAAATAAGTTTTATTCAAATGATCTACAATTGTTTTCTTCCTTACGTGAAATAGTAAGACATCCTTTGTTGAAGGAAGGAACCACAACTATTGCAGTGCCTTGATTTCTTTCACAATTGTTTTATATATACTGCTCCTAGATTTGCAAACTTAAAGTAAAAGGTATTTAAAAAATAAACTCACTATCTCTCTTCTCTTTATAGCAACTCAGTCAGGACATTTAGTTGCTAGAATCAGGTTATTTCCACTGACAGTAAATATATTTGTCTCTTAACCATTAATTCTGCTAATTGAGCATTTAATAAAAGTGGTTTATAAACTGATGATAAAAGATCAGCACCCTACAGTGTTGGTTACTCCTGTACATAACATTAATACTCATTTAATAAGCTGGCCAATAAAAACATTAGGTAGAATATCTTAATGATGATATCTTACTTTCAACAAACCGAGAGATATGTTTTGCAATATTTAATTGAGCAAAACTCCCAGTGGCTTCAGTGAAAGGTGTTCTTGATTAAGGACTACAGAATTTCACCTTAATAATATTTATCATTTATGCATGGAAATGTAGGGTGATAACAGTTATTAGCATTCCAGGTAAAGTAGCTCATGCAAATGATTCTGCTATTAAATAGTCAGCCACATTGTATTAAATACCCCCAAATAGTTATGTATATTTAACAGGGAAATGACAATAGGAAAAAACAGATTTAGTTCAGATGTGGAGCTGCTATGTAAACCAATTATCTATCCTGAGGGAAACAGCTCTGTCTACAACTACTTAGGCTCTAGGGCCTATTACAAATCCTGGAGTGGGCTGTTGTTTCAGTTCTCCAGGGAATCTACCACGTCATACTGGAAATAGTTGACAATAATTAGAAAGCCTGCTTCTGCCAGTACTGAGCACATTTTTAATACCTTTCTAAGTGTTACAGGAGATAATATATAAGGCTTTTAGAATTCCAGTCAGGCTAAGGTGAACCATGGAAAGGACAACCACACAATAGCCCCAAACTGGACTGTGACAGGCTAATTATTGTGGCTTCATTATAAAACCTCTTTTTGCATAGGTCACCTGGGAAGTGTAATTAAAAATGCATTATTGGTGTATATTTTTATTGAAGCAATTAAATTAAAAAGCAAAAAAAAATTATTTGATGAGCAAATAATAATGTTGGTCAACAGCATTTATCCAAGAAAGAAAGAACAAGTTCGTGGTTCATTAGCAGTAAATGTGTTAACTGGAATGCCGTTTGAAAAATGAGCCATAGAACAGCTTTTAAATACTCAGATTAAAGGATTTATAATGTCAAGTTTAACGCAGAAATTATAGATAGTATTACATTGCTATGAGTAACAGCACCTTTAATCTGACTTAGCAAAGGATTTACTGCACATAGTATGATTTTCACAATTAGACAACTATAAATCTGTCTACGTATCAGCGTAGTATCAAACGTCTTTATCGGCCATATAGGGCTACCAGGACACATGCACACCCAGCTGGACGTGCTCACATACATGTAGGAATATGTAGACTTGGATTCTGTAAAACTGTACAGCATCTGCTGAGAAAAGCCTTTTAGCAATTCCTGCCTCGAACAAACAGATCCCAGGAAGTCCACTCCAGGCACTGTTTAGATTTTCCTGACAGAGAGCCATAGGGATGCCCTGGAAGCATGAGGCGATGCAAGGGAATCCCCCCAGGAACTTGGCAGGATCACCATGTTGATAGCATAATTTTCCTGGACAGGAACGTTATACACTGCTCAACAAAGTGAAGCTCTGCCTACACAAACCACCCATACAACACACACATAGTAAAGCCAGCTCTTCCCAGAAAGGATTAGTTGATAGAGCACACACTTGATGGTTATTCCTCATGGGAACAGATATGTCCTGGGCATATCATGTTGGCTGTGCTGCTCAGAATCTCTACAGGAAGTGTAAGATGGGTGGTTTTACCCTAGGCTTGGTTTGCAGACTGGGAAGGTATCAGCACTTGCACAAAAGACATATTTGAGACTCTCAAAGGCATATTCAGTCTTTCTGTCTCAGAAACCATTTGGTGTTCCTCAATGCTGTTCACCCCAGCTGCACATGGAGTTTTGGGCATGCATGTACCAGAGACTTATACATCAGCACAATGATATTTTCTTTCTTTCATTCTTCTTCTGGTAACTCCTAACTCCCTCCTTGCCTTTTGTTTTCAATAGCATTGTTCTGGCACTGCCAATAGGCTCACAGTTTTCTAAAATCTCCTGAGATAAGAATGTCTCCTCTTGTATATATTAAGGCTGTTTACCTCCACATTTTTACCCTTTATTCCATCTGTTATTTTTATTGTTAATTTCCACAACACTTTGCTTGATAGATCTAATCCTGAATCATTCTCATAAACTGTAAAGTGATAACTCGCTACTTAACATTTTCCAGATAATTTATGAATACATTGAACAGCAGAATCCCAAGAGAACTCTCCAGTGGAATTCTGTCAGTAATTGTCCTTTTCTGTGAAAACTGACCACTTGCTGTTTCCCTTTGTTTCCCTTCTTTTCACCAGTTGCTAATCCTGAGGAATACCTTCCATTTAGCCCATGACTAATCTTCAAGTTTTTGTTTCTCTAAGAGTCTTTGGTGAGGGATTTTGTTGAAAGTCCGTTGAAAATCCAGTCACACTGTATCAAACTGGCTATGTTATCCATATACACATTGATGTGATCTAACAACTATAAAAGATTTTGGGGCATGACTGCTGTACAAAAGTTAATCTTGACCTTCTTCCCATGTGATACTGATGCTTTGTTACAGTCTGTACTTCTTTACCTGACACAGAAATAAATTTTCAGGCCTACAATAACTGGCATCATAGGAATTTCAAGTGAAGATCGATGTCGCATTAATCATATTTTGTTTCTCTGCCTCTGTGGATGCTTTAAACCAAAGCACCATTATTGTTTGATTTCACATATCAGTTCTCAGACAACTTGTGTAAATATCATCTCACCTTTGCAATTTCTTCTCATACCCATCTGCCAAAGTGTCCTAACATTTTGTCTGTTGTACTTATACCATAATTTGCAAAAAACTTCCCAGTTCTTTGCCTCTCCAGACTGGCACTGGTGCAAGTTTTCTGATGCGTTTTTTAGTGTAAAAATCAAAGTAGTGTTATTTTGGTTTTTGGTTTAAATTCTTATTTGTATCTGAGTTCTCTTTTTACGTTATCTCTGCCCTTTTTACCTCTCTCCCTCAATTTTGCTTTCATATCTAGTACAGTAACCACTTTCCCTTGGCCTGGCAAAACTTTGATCATGTAAGGGTTACTGTAGCTTTGGGAATTAATTCAGCATTCCAGGAGGAGGCTGGTTATTACTGATCCATGACTTAAGTAGGCCAAGTTCCTTACTGAAAATATCCTTCCTTATGATCACATTAATTTCTTTCTTTAGGTATATTTTACCCCACCCTAAATATAGTCATATTTTCACAATACAAAGGAAAGTAAAAAATCTACCAAAAAGCCATTCTGTGCTCAGTACTGTAAATATGAATGTATTATGCAGTGACCTTCAAACCAGCAAGGCCTGATCCTGCTCCCAGTGCAGCTGAGGGAGTTGGCTGCGGGCTCTCTCCCTCAGAACAGGACCCTGTTACATCTGGGCACAGGAGCGTCCTCATCAATAAACAACAAGCGAATGTTTTGTTACTGCATTGATTTGAGGACTTTTTCAACAATAAGGAAGGATGTCTAATGGTTATATACCTCTAAAAATAATATCTTCCAGACATTCCTTCTTCTCTTTCTCTCTGCATGTTACATATGGATGTATGCATGGATGCATGACTGTACTGAAATCAAATATAAGTTTCTGCCTTTTTTTATTATTTTCATTCCTAACACGAGAGCAGAACTTATGCCCCAATTCGAAAAAATGCCTAAACCTAAAAATGAATTAAACACACATAAAGTTCTGTTACTGGTCAGACCAAAACCCTAAGGGTTGCATTCTGTATTCAATTACACAAGTGTTACTCCCGTTGGAGTCAGGACTGGAGGGCAGAATTCAGCCTGAAATTGTAAACAAGAAAAATTTGAACTGAATCTGGTCTTTCCTTAATATGCACCAGTATGTACCAAGATGCTGTTGAATATAAGGTCTCTTATTTGGGAAAAAGGGCAAGAAGAAAAAAAATTAGTGAGAAATCAGAGAAAGATTTCTCCAGGATAAAATTTGCTATCTGGGTGGCAGAAAAGAAAAGAAGCCAAAACCTTTGCATAGGTGCTCTGGCACAAAAAAGGTTTGTTAAAATGAGGAAATTTGTGTTTTTAGACTCCCAAATTAGCTTGTTTTGACTTATCCTTTTCTGCTGTGTCTTAGCAATTCATCTCTGCAGCCATGTCTCTGATATTGGTCTGCAGTTATCTCACCCTTCTCTGGGTGAGGAACCCAGACCACCTTCATCCTTGACACCCAAAATAAGTCGACAGCAACTGACAGTGATTTTCTTGCACTTTTTTCAAGGTTTGAGGGTTGCTTTTGCTTTCCTCATGGAAGCTGTGGCTTGGCTTTTTTTCCTTTGTATTTTTTTCTCAGATGGCATCCTCTCTCTGCCATAAGCCAAGCTTTTAATCTCATGAACTGCTTTACTTTTTGGTGAAGACCTTATCTCATCATAGAGTACAGCAGGAATTTGAGCAAAGGGTGCACAAAAAATATAGATGTGCCAGGAAGATTTGCATTTTCACAGTGCACCAAGTTGTGACTCTGCTCTTTGCACGGCTCTACAGCTTGGGAAGCTTCCTTGGTTAAATCGATTCACAAGCTGGGAATCAACTACATGGCTCCAGAAAGCGGGTCCAAAACTGGAATTAGAATGTGGTGTTTCAAAGAGTTATGTACATGTAGCTAAGGTACAATTAAAATAAAGTAGAAATTATATGAGAAGCAGAGCCCAAGACAAGGCTGACATTCATTGGGCTGCCCCAGAGGATGCTGTACAGACAGTTGCCATTTCAATGTGAGAGTGGTCTTCCTGTGTCATAGAATGGAGCCATTGTTGGTAGCGGCTGAAAAAAGTGCAGTGTGTGGGCATGAGTTCCCAAAAGACAGAGCAGGGAAAAACAGGGACTTGCTAGAGAAGGCTCTTCAAAGCACCTACTCCAAACTGCTGATGAAGTCAGTGATTCAGGAAAAACTTCTTGTGAGTTGTGGCAAAATGTATTTTTCCATCTTCTGCCATTTCACATGTGAACAGATGTAGCTGATAGAGTATTTTCAAACAGAACATTATCTGAAGCTTAGTCAGGATGTTAAAAACACTTGAGGGTTTTGATGAAAATTATTTCAGCTTTTCTGTATGCACATTTGGAGCTGCAGTACAATTTAATATATCTGTTTTTAAAAGCCAGATCTGTTAGAACCAAGATTTCTGACGGTCACCTCTAGCTCTCATCAAAGACAATTGAGAGACTTTGCAGTGCTATATACTGCCTGGTTTACTTGGGTTTAGGATCCCTGACAGACAGCACCATCCTCTTTCCCAGTGGAACTTGACCTACTGGCCCAAATACCTCATCTGATCTCAGCTGCTACAATATTTTAAAAATAAATAGGACCATACTAGCCACGCAGTGATCCTAATCTGTGAAATCTTTATATATCCAGCTTCATTCTGATATTAGTGAGGGTCTGGCAACCATGCAAAAAAATCTTAGCTATGTCTAACATGTGATAAAACTATAATAAATGTAGAAATTGATGAAATGAGGAGCAAATGATTATGGGCATTGTTAGGAAATGCACAGGTTCAGGGAAGATGAACTTTTCTTTTTCAGAAGTTCTAAAACTATCCCTAAAAGTTTAACTGGCAGCAAGCAAGAGCTTTTATTCCTGGAAATAAAACTGGAAGGAAAAAATGCTTCAAATAAGAGGTGACTATAGAACTGCAAGCCAAGGGTTAATTTTTCTTTTCTTAGGGAAGCAGTAAAAGCTGACTTTTTCCATTCTGTGTTATCTGTGGCATTATATTTGGCAGCTGCAACCTATTTCTATTCCTAAATTCTGATTGTTTATTGCCATTGTGGGAGATGAAGGATTTGGTCCTTGGTCGAGAGTTCCAGGTGTCTGAGAGATTTGCAAGAACTGTGAAAAGGGGGAAAATGACACAAAAATATGACATTTCTGGAAATAACATTTAGATTTTGGTCAACAGGGAATAGGAATGGGTGGTTCAGGCCATCTGCTGCACTGGCATTGCAGTGCTTGGGCAAGCAGAGAATAAAGCAGACAGGCTTGTCAGTGTCATGGGTTAAATTATTGCTTTGAAGTGTGGAGACATCCACAGCTTCAACTTACAGGTTTAAGTAGATGTTTAGTTCTCTCCCATCTACCTAAGGCAGCTGTTTTCGTTCTCAGTTATTTTGTGTTTTACTGCCAGCCCTGGAGAGCACAGACAGTTTTTTCATACTTGAAACTTTGCGCAGTCACTCAGAGAAGTGCAGCAGATCCACAGTAGAAGCTGAGCTGAGGTATTATCTTCCAGCTCCTGAATAAACTGGTCAGTACAGGTGCAAGTCTGCTCAAATACGCTGGCTAGAATCTTAGCTGCAGAAAAGAGAGAGAAATGCATACAGAGATTAGAATTTCTCACTATGTCTACTAAATTGAACTATCTTTTTCACAAATCTTTTGCATTTTTTCTTCTCTTTTCAAACTCACAATTATCCACATTTTAAGGCAAAACGCCATACTATGATTATCTGTTCTATTGTCCTCCTTTTCCACATAAGCCAAAGAACATCCCTGAATTAATTCTTGTTTTTGGTCTTACAGCTATGGTTGTGCTGAATATACCTTTTAGAGAAATACCTGATCTTAACATTTTCTCGTGATGAAAAGTACACTGCAGTCCTGACTTGCTAGTTCACAATGCCTAATTACCCACAATATTAAAAGTACAAGCCTTATGTCGAGTCTGAATAATTCTCACTTGTGTTTCCAGGTGTTGGATCTTATAATATCTTTCTGCTAGACTGAGCAACTGCTCATTCTTCAAAGTACTCTTCCCCATGTAGATGACTACAGATTTGAGAAAATCTGCTCTTTTGACCTTCTTTCTGATGAGTTCAAAGTCTTACCACTGGGTAGCAATGCCCAGATTCAGATTTGAGAAGTAGCTCAAGCCAAGCTGGTAGTGCTGCACAAGTTCTTTCCTTGTCTCTCTTTGCTTACCTCCATGCTTCACTGTGGCAAAGGCAAACACAAGCCTGCCAGCTGTCCAGCGGTCCTGTCTCACACCAGGGGTGTTTGCACAGAGACAGACTTGTGTGTAGACATGCTTCTGAAGGCAAGGGGGAAATAGCTGTGTTGTTCATTCCTCAAAATGTGCATAAAATGCAGCAAATTCCAGGCTCTAATTATGTAGATGGCTTTATTAGCTAAGGTGACATGTCACAACTTTTTATCTCCACCTAGACTTTGGGCTTACTCTTTTGCTATCTTTTTCACAGGAATATTGAGAGGCAGAAAATTGCAGTTATACAGTCAGCAGTGGTAGAGCTCAAGAATTTCAGATCTTCTAAACCAGCCCAAGAAGTTATTGCATTAGAGTAGTAGTAGATTTATCCCAAACTATCCACAGAAACCCATGAGTGCTGCTGCTTCTTTTATTGGAAATACTGCCTGATAATCTTACAATCTGGAATTTCTTTCTTTTTAACATGACATATATTTTCTTTTCAATAAAGAGCCTTTTATCATTGGCATTGAAGCATGTGTTTGACTCTTCTAGCTCTCTATGCAGTGAAGATCCTTTTATATTAGTGATCTGCCTTTATCCTTATTTTTCACTTTTCAGTCTTTCCTTTATATGAAAACTTAATCAGAATTGATATGATTAGATGATTTCTATGGATTATTAATAAAAATATGACAAAGTTGGAAAAAATTCTAGTGAGATCCTACTCAGTGATAATTTCCCACTTATAATTAGACTTCAAGAGCCATGAGCTGACGGTTAACTTACATAATATGTAAAACAGTCATTTTATACAGTTCTAGATCCCCAATTCAAATCTTCAAAAAGCAGATCAAATGCTTCATAGATCTTATTGCATCAACAATATTGTTGGAAGGCAAAATTTTTTTTTCATCAGGTAGTTTGATAACATTTCTGTCAATAACTGCAGTTGATCAATATTCATTAAATTATCTTGTTTTAATTCTTCAAAATAAGAGAAGGTTCATCCCCATTACTGCTTCATATAAGCAGGACTGTCATTTGTAGTATTTTGTGTACGATTTTTCATCCTAATAATGTCAAGCTTTGCTAGCACTTACTTAAGTCTGAGCTAAAAATTATTGAGATCTGCAACCAGGCTGAGTAGAGGCTTCTAAATACTTGGTGTGTTAAATACTTTCTAATAATCTGACTTTAAGGTTTTTATGGCTTACTCCAATATAGTGAAAGTAGTGTATCTTTTAAATAAAATTGCTTCATTCCTTATCCTTTGCTGAGATTTTCTTAGTGGCTTGAAGGTTGAGCTCTTAAGTGGGAGGGAGGGAGGTGCAATGGAATATTAGCGATAGCTATGTATTTGCAGTACAGAATATTTATGCAGTGCAAAAATACTTCAAGGAATGCATATTACTGCAATGCACATGACTTACCATATGTATCTATAGCATGATGATACACATGGGGAGAGAGTGTGTGCATGTGTATGAGCAAGACCCAGCATGAGAGCAATGGGCAGAAGCCAAAGACAGAGGCAAAGCACGGTATTGTCCTCAACCAGGACAGAGGAGCTGGGCCACTCTGTTAGTGAGGCTGTGTCTCTGGGAAATGATGGTCACTGGCACAGAGGAGTAGGGAAGGTGGTGGCTTTGATTTAAGCAACTGGAGCTTATAAAACTTCATGGTCTTCCAGTAGAGAGCTGCCATAAACAGCATGTGCACTGTGCCCCTTTTTCACTAGGGAGCAGTAAAGGTGGTAGCTCCCACATGAGGGTGGTGAGCCAGTCAAGGAAAAGGCAAGTGATGAGAAAGCATCTCTGAATTCTTTTCTGTGAATGCTTGACCTGAGCAGCTGAGCAACACTGAGAAAATAGCTCAGGAGTACCAGTCTTTGACGCTTTCCCACTTCACTCATACTGCTAGATCTTGCTGTATGTCTTTGTTCTGCTTTTTAGCAATGGCCTCAGTCCGCTGCTGACTAGTTTGGCCAGTCCTGGATTTCTTCAGCCACCTGTGGTGGTTTGGCCAGCACTCTAGGACAGGAACTGCACCATTCTTCGCAAATCAAACTCCACCACTGAAGAGTGACTCACACAAACCACCAGAATTCAAGATGAAGTAAACTGCTTGCAGTCACTTTTGTATCTCATTACATGTATCTTTCATATCTAGTCCCTGAATCAAATCTGACACAAGCTGTGAGAAGCCAATGTCATTAATATCTACTGCATCTCCATGTGCAATCTCCACAGAACTCTGGCTAGAGGGGTCTACTGGACATCATCAGTTCTGATCTTTTGCCATTGGTCAAGATAATCCAACATACTACAAGGACATCAGAAATTCAACCAAATTCTACCCAGTTACCTCTGTAGTAAACCAAACAACTTCTGCTTGACTAGAGTAGAGTAACTTCCTTGGAAGTAGCAAGTTTTTATCTGAAGATATTAGGAGTTTGTATAACTTGAAGAGCTATGGGTTTTGGTTTTATACATAGTTCCGTGCTTAGTCGAACTGGTCCACTTCCACTTGAAATCAGAGCTTCTTGTTCAATCTATGAACTGAACAGCTCTGGTGTCTGCTTTTCTTCCTGCAGTAAAATTTGTCACCTCAAACTATTGCATCCACAACAAAATCCATTAATAGAGGTAAGAAATGATCAACACCTTTGTCTCCACTTTCAGCAGAGGACAAAAGATGAATTGAGCATAGAACTTCAAACAATAAAATCTGTTGAGCATTTGGAGTTCTGCACTGAGATGAGGGCTGATGTCCTGCCCTTGGAAAGCTTGAAGGATCACTGTCATGCTGAAAGTTAGTCTTACCAAAACAAAGTGCCTCACTTTCAAGTGCAGGTGGCCTCATGAGTCTTACATGCATATAAATATAAATATATGTATATATATGCATATATATATTATATATATAGTGGAAGATAATTCAGCTCTATCTCATATGGCTGGTATAATTTTAATTGCATGGCAAAACATGAGAGTATTTCTAGAAGCAAAAGATTCTTGAGAACACCTGCCTCCTTATGTTCAGTGTATAAATTTGTTCACTTTCAACATGAACTGCTTATTGAGGAATCTCAGCTAGCAAGTCAAAGAACTGACTTCAGAATCTGATGACTCTATAGAGTTAACTGACTTTAATTTTTTTGTTTGTTTTTCAGAATTCTGCTAAGTCCTAGCAAAAATCATTAAAAAGTGCTATTCCATATTTTGCAAGGGAAAAGCAAAATTTTTCAAATTTCAAAGCGTTTCCCAAAAGTAGCAGACTCATTCCTGTAGTTTGCCTTATTTAAACCAGGTTGGACATGGCACTTCAGAATATCCAGAAAAAAAAAAATCCTACACATTCATGAGGAAGAGCAGAGAATATATCTGAGCTCTTGCTTTTATAGTTTTTCAGTATCACCCTGAGGTCACACAGGTCTATGGAATGTCTTTCATATTGTAAATCAGAAAAGGGGGAAAAAAGCAACAAAAATGTAATTTCTCAAATACTTCTTTATAATGAAGCACTGGCTGTTGCAGCACTGGGAACTCCCAACAGCTTCAATAGTCCCCACGATGGAGCTGCACCCACAGCATTGGTCACTTCAGTAACCAGCAAGGCCTCCACATCACCAACAAATGGCCATAATTCTCACTTTTCAAGGATTCTTGTCTCTTTCAAATGCCAAGACTGTACCTGAACTCATAACGACTTCTGCAGGAGACAGGAAACAGTCAGGGAATTCCAGTGCACTGCGAGGTGTGCTGGGAGACAAAGGGTTAATCTGATCAGAGACCAGAGACTTCGCTATTAGGGTTTATGTTTGTTCACAGCTTGGCCAGTGTGACTGGACACACACATACATATATTTGTGTGTATATATGTGTGTGTACACATTTACATACACTAATATGTGTGCATGTTTTTACACTATGCACAACACAGATTTTTAAACGTACTAAGACTATCTAGAATACATAAATATCCACTAATAACTTATAAAAGGCCAAAGTTGAGTCACAGATGAGTCTTTTTTCCCACTGCTTTCAGAACTGATTTTCACAATCAGATCTGCAGCTCCACATAGTGCAGACCTGTATTTTCTCTGTCTGACCGCTCTGCATGCAAATAGCACCCAGAAACTCCTAAGTAACTTTTGGTCTCTGTTGAACAATATAAGCTTGGTTTAAAAATGAAAATCATTCTGCTGAGAAACGCAGCGCAAACGGCACACAGGGACGGCACAGCAGCTCACCGAGGGCTGGGCTGTGCACGGCAAGCGGCTTAACTCGGAAGGAGGAGAGCTCCTTCCCCGGGGAGCGAGTCCTGGCTCAGACACCTCCCTGTGCCCCACAAAGTTTCCTCCGCGATGAGAGCGCATGCAGCGCTGATTACATTCCTGCCGCTTCCCCAGCCGCGGCCCCCCACCAGCTCCACAGGGAGGGGCTTCCTCCCTCCTGCTCTCCCGGGCTGGGATTCGCACTCGGGCACAAGTGTAAAACTTGTCTGCGCGTCGGGTACGGGCACAGCCGGGCTTGGAAATATTCCTCTCAAATGCCGAAATAGACATCGCAAACAGGTAGAGAAATCAATGGAGGGCAGCAAGCTGCAGAAAGGAACAACTCACGTTGCCAGGAGAAATAAATGATTACATATTTCCGTTCACCACTGGATTAATTTTCCTTTTTCTTCTTCTTAAAAAAATAAAAAACCCGCAACACCTTATTGCTGGTAGCTTTCATGTCCAGCTACATATAGGTTGAAAAGCAGTAACCGGGAAGTATCAAATTCTTCCTTTCCACCAGTCCCTGGGTGGGTTCTTCTCGCGGCCGAGCTCTCTTTCTCTGTAGTACGGCTCCTCTGGCAGTAGAGGGCACTTAGAATATGGACAAAGCATACAGAAATGCCTTCTGAAACTTCCCTTCGAAAGCTTTTGTCTAGCTGGGTGAAACCTTCAATGCTCTCGAATGCTCCCTAGTTTAAAATAAGATTTTTAACAGTGCTTGACTTTGGAGATTATTTAATATCTCTGCCTTAAACAAAATTAAAAAGTTAATTTTGCTTTCTGTTTGAGTCAATTTTTAGCATTGCAAATAGTCTATTTAGGTTTATGGGTTTTGTCTGCTGTGCTATCAGCAAAGCAACAATATTTTATTATTTGCTGACACTAGGAGTAAAGGAAATCATTTTTTCCTTAGAAAATGGTGAAAATAATTTAGTAATATTTTAGGTTATTCTGGGGTCAAGTGAACCCATTCCAAAATAGGGAAACTCAATTATACAAGTGGTTCAGAAGAAAGATACTGCAATGAAAACCTAAGAAGTGGAAAAAATATGCCCCATTACTATACTTTGATTCTTCTAGGACAAATATGAAGCTTACGTGAGAGCTTACAGTAGGACTATTTCTTCAGGCTGTTAATCTCTCTTATCTCCCCTGAAGGACTTAGAAAGATTTGGACCTTCAGGGGACATGTGACATCATCAATATTTGGATGTGAATGTTACAGCTCTGCTCATAGGCAAAAGATACATTTCAATTACTCCCATTAATAAATTGTACTGTTGAAGTGAAATAGACTGTACTGCACCACTGTGCAAACTTCAGCAGTAATCCTGTAAACTTAAACTCAAGAGAATTGTCCTTAAAAGTCAGTAGCATTTACTCATTTGAGGTGCTTATTTTAGGATCAGGCTTGTATGACATATTTTCCACCACTTATGGTAGTTGTAACAGTAATGGGTGGGAAAATTATGTCATATCTGTTATATGAGAAAACATAGGGAGCAGATACTGTAAAGCAGGACAAAATAGGCAGAAATCTTCTCCTGTAGCTATTTGAAGATGTTGGATCAGGTCCATAAGTGGAATAAACTGATGTAGCTCCAGTGACTGAAATGAAACTGCAGATTTAGAGCAACTGAGGAACTGGTAAATTGTCTGTCAAAACACAGGAATCAAACAGTGTGGGTGGGTTCTGGTTATATTAAATTACTGTCAGTGTTCACAGAGCTTTAAGAACAGGACAAGGAGAGGACCTTGTTTTCTAAATCTTCTTTCATATATAGTAACACAACATGTAAGTGCCTCATTATTTTTGTTTGGCCTAATTTGTGATATCACTGGCAGTACTCCCACAACTTGTGCAAAACCAACAGATTAATATCTCTGCAAGCATAAACTGGTGTAGATGCATTCATTTATATCAAACAATAATATCAGCAGAGAAACTGATTTAGAAAGGCCAGATATAGAGCTACCAGCTAAATTTTTATACACAGTTAATCAAATTCTTCTAATGACACATTTTTTGGGAGCTTCAGCAGGGATGGCATCTCTGCTTACCAAAGCCCCTTGTTCAGTTGCCACACAGCTACATGTAATGTGTCCATCCTACAAGAGGATATTCCCCATACCATCTCCCTGGAAGCATGATTCCTGCACTCCTACCATGAAGCTAGCAAGAAAACAGACTAAGATGAGAAGTAGGGTTGCTCACCACCAGGAAGGGATCTGCTAACTGGGCAAAAGCTTATCCTGTCCTATTTGTGTAAGAGGTCGTGGAAAATCTGTTACTCCTGTCTTTGGAGCAGCTGCTGATGTTACCCCTTCACACGGAGTGTTTGCAGTTCCTGCCCACAGTGTTTTTGTATCTACGTAAGGGAAGCCCCTTCCTTCTTGCATGTTTTTTCTACCAAAAAAGGTAGCACCAGCACCTTTTGTGTATCTTGGGAATCAAAGGCACTCTGTGAAGCAGAAGTAATTGCCATGCATACAGCAGAAACCAAGCACTCATTTTCCTCTCCATTTCCAAAGGCTGAAGGAACATGTTAATTACCTAAGAACACTCCATTTGACAACTAGAACAAAAGGAGAAAGCAACCACTGGAAAGCAAGAACCCTGCTTTTGTCAGCCAGGTATCAAACTAGTACAGTGGTTTGTGCATGTTCCCCCAGGTAAGTAAGATTCCTTACTCCATTTTGCTCAGATTCTGAACGCTGCCTATCACATGGTTAAGATTCAACTCATAAAAACATGTCTCAGCAATTGGAATTTACCCTTTGACCTTCGTTCCCCTCCCCTTTGTCCCCCTGCTGTGATGAACAAGCTTTGTCTTCACTAAACATCACTGTTACACTGCTGAAAACTGCTTTTTGCACAAGTTCAAAAACTCAGCAAACAGCAGGGACAAAAGCATATATAGATACAAAAATATATATGTCGTTGTTGTGCTGTATCTTTACTGCACCCAGAGAAACATCAGAATTTAATGGGTTTGCCATATATTTGGCAAATGTTTCTGTGCAATGATGCATCCTGCAAAAACAAGACAGAGGTATTCAGTAGGGTGAAATATTTCTTTTCATTTAAAAACTTTCTTGAACTGTGCATAGGCATGTGCATGGCTGTGTGGGCCTAGAAATAGGCATCATCCTGCTCCTGGTCTCTAAACTTCTAGATGGGGTCACCGTGGAGGAACAACACAGCTGCTTCTGCTGGTTATTTGATGACATATGGTAATAGCTGCAGTGTTTAGAGCTGAATTTGACACACCACAGCAAGTTAAGCAAAATAAACCTGCTAGCCTTTCCCCCCACCACTGCATTTTAAAAAAGTGTTTTTCTTTTTTGTGGTGAAGAGCCATTATCAGCTGTGGAAAAAAAAAAATTACAGTTGAGTGTTTCAAGTGCTTGGTTTCTGTGTGCATGTGAATAAAAACTAACCAGATATGTGGATCTGTTTTAGTAAATAGGGTACTTCATACACAAGATCCAACATATGAATACACATATGTTCAATGTTAAACCAGCTTTTAAGTAAAAATAATACCTTCAGACTAGTACCTGAGCCCAGCATTAGTCTATCAGGCATACAAGAATGGTTTGTGGTGCAATCTGAGGATAACTCTGCTGCACAATTATGAGATTATATCCTCTTTAGAGGGTATAATTATGCCATCTCTATATATCTTATTTAGAAGGCATAATGCTTCTCCTCATAGCGGACAAACTAGTACATAGAGGTGTGGTGTTTTTTTGCTGCCAGCACACAAAATACTGTAGACATCCAGAAAGCTTTTGGACGAAGGATCTTTGGGCTGAAAAACATAAGGATCCTGATACATACCTGAAAAAATTCAGAGTCTCTGTGGCTTTTGGTGACAAGAAAATACATCGTTCAAGAGTTTCTCCAAATTTTTCACAGATGTATTAGTAATGACTTTTGGACCACTTAAATTAAACATACCAGTCAGTGGCATCAGAATTTTGCTTAACTATAATAAAATTGAAGGCATCTTTTTAAGCAAAATCTATTTAGTATTTAGGACAATTAGTTACCTACCAATGTAATGGATACAAATGTTACAGAATGAGAGGCTATAGAAGAGGTGGTAATAAGACAGTGGTATGTTTTATCCAGAAGGTGATCAATAATTTCGTTTTTTCTTTCCGGTTTCGTTGCACTGTTTAATCTTTCCAAGCTTAGATCAAATGATAGCTCATTTTGGATGATAAAGTTTATTGCTACTGCCTGGTATGTGTAATGACTACTTAATAATATGCACCATGATAAAGGAGTAGCTCTTTTTAGTTTGTTTTCAAAGGTGGTAAGGAATCTCACCGCTACATGCTTTTTCACAGAGCTGAGGCTGCTACAAACCTAAAGATAAATCTGCAAATCTATGTGACTATTCTTTATCATTGTCACTAGCTTGGTGGTGGTCTGCCATTTTTCTTGAAAGCTGGGCACCAACTGCTGGCCAGAAGTATTTTTCACTGAATTTTTTGTACTTTAAATAAACTACTGCTTCAAGAACTGCCAAGTGCTCCTCATTCATCTTCAGGACACAGAGCTTCATGTATATCTTCGTAAACCTTGACTCTGTGAAATGTTTGTCTCATCTCTCTGCCATTTATAGCAGTCTTTGAACTCACTTCTGGTTTATTGATGGCCTTGACTAAATTAATGCAGATGTAATATTTTTTTAAAAAAGGTTTACACTGACTAATTGTATGCAAAATAAATCCTCGTTTAGAGAAGCTCCTCCTCTTGTTGTAAAAGGTCTCTCTGGTTCCATAGAGTAAATGTTGCTGAAAGCATGGAAGGGGTATTGTTGTTTCCTCTGGCATTTCTCTTCTTATAGTGGTAGAAGCATATGCATCTGCTTTTCCCTGTGGAGGGGGAGATAATATGATAACCTTCTGATTATATACATAAGCAGGAACTGATCAGCTTCTCTTGTGGTTCGTTTTTAAGGGCAAGTTCCAGTTGGATTGTGCTAATGCACATATTCATGAATCTCTCCAAACAGGATTCACTGCTCTCCAGGGAACTGTTGAAGTATGCATCATTGTTTCAATGAAGTATCTTCATTATAAAACATAGGGACTATAAAAGGTGAATACCATTTGCCTCAGCCTAATATAATCTCTAGTTTGACTTTCTCCCACTATAGTGATTTTTTTAACAGAATCAGAGAGAATAATATAAGACATTTTGAAATGAAATATTATTAAATATATTAAATTAGATACATGTGCCTTGATTAACAGAATATTTTATTTTCTATTGTTTTATTGAAATAAGGAGAAATTAATACCAGTGGAATAAAAATGATCTTTAGGATCACACAGCCAACTCAAAGCACCTCAGTGGGGATTGTTGGTCTGTAGAGGTACAGAGTTTCCTACTTTACTGCATTAAAACACTATAGTTAGATATATTAGGCTGCAGTGCTTAGTAAAATCAATATGTTTAAATTTTAGGAAAGGAAGCAGATGCTGGAATCTGCTGAAATCAATCATAAAAAGGCTTTTGCTCATTGCAAAGAATGGATGTCTATATAGGCTTTAAATTAGTCAGTATTTTTTTAAACTGTATAATTATTTTAAAGTGTCCTAGACTTTTGCTTATTATAAAAAAGCACATTAAAAATAGCAGTTAGCATTATATTTAAATATTGGGAAGGGGAAAAAAGAATGCAGTATTATATGAAGAGGCTGCCTAAGTCAGGAAGCATTACAGTGAAGTAGCACAATCACTTTCCTGTAAGCAAATATATATATTTATCAGTTGATATATATATATATGTGTGTGTGTAGATATGATATGATATGATATGATATACTGCATACAGAGATAAATAAATGCGAGTTTTTCAGAGTTCAACAAATGTCTTACATGGTTTTTTTGTAGCCTGCAATAATCTAGGCAGCACAAACAAGTAGATAGTCATGAGCCTTGCTCAAAGAGCTTGCAGTCTGAGAAGGTTACAGACAACTGTTCAGATAGAGCTAATGTATGTAGGTTGAAGGTCTAATATTAAAAGCATTAAAATAAAACTGGACAGTTTTATTGTTTAGGTTCATATTCTCCAAAAATTAACATGGCATTCAAGGTAAAATACTGACAAAGACATCTACGTGTGAATGGCCTTGTGACTTCAGATAGCTTCATGTTTCTTTAGAAAATACTTCATATTTTAATTTGTTTTCACATTGTAAAATTTGTGCCTGTGTATAGGAGCAAAAAACATGGCCTATAGCCCACTTAAATTCCACTCAAGCTGTATTTGGAAAGCTGAAGTGGGGCTTATATAGTGAATAGGACTTTTCCTGGCACTTTGATCTGTGATGGATTTCTCTTGTAGCAGTGATGACACAAGTCATGTGTTCTATAATGACACCAGATTTATGAAAACCTGTCATGGTCAAAAGCAGTCACATGCACATGGAAAAAAAATAAAAATCTGGTGCTACATCATCAGCAATATTTGAAGAAGTACACATATTTCACAGTTTGGTTCAACGTCACCAGGTCTCTGACAGCAGATAGCTGACATTTGTAGTATGACTGGGAGTTTCCAGCTATCCCCCTCCTCCTTCTACTCCTCCTCCAAATTCTGCTTAATTGAGTATGTTGGCAACCAGACCCTGAAATATGCTTTGCTGTCATTTACTTCCTTTGGAAAGGCAAAACATCAATGTGAGTTTCTATACCACTTCCTTCCCTGATTAGTATCTTTGGTGGCAAACTGGTGCCTCCACTCTAGAGCCATGTGATAATATCCTAGAAATCCTGCCTAGGAGAGAGAGGGAATCATTCATCAGGGAATGTGGGAATATATTATATAAGTAAAGATACCATATTCATATATATAACTATAGTTAATAAATTATTTCTAGTTTATATAACATACTCTTTAAAATACATATAAATGGATATGAAATGTTTCTATATATTATTCTTATAGTATAGTATAGTATAGTATAGAAAAACATGTAAATTAATATATTGATATTGTATTAATACAATGCAATATATAATTGTGATATATGTAGTATAGGATATGTTTATATACCTAGTATAGAAAATAATAAATGATAAATTTTTTTGTTGTTGTTCTCAAGACCAACTGTAAGTTTTCTACTGTTTCAAGCAGACTATATAAAATTTAAATTACTCTCTATCCCCCAGCAGATGTTAGATTGTATTTCTTTCTGTTTCTGGGTATTATTTCTGTTTCTGTATGTGAAGCACTGATATGCAGTTAACTCAGTATGCATCAACTATTAGGTAACAAGATTTCTAAGCCTGTGTTAAAAATATATTTTGCCTATTCTGATTTGACTCTAATTACGTCATGCATGAAGAATAAGAATAAATCACATGTGAAGAAGCCCCTCTGGTTTTGCATGTCACAAATAGGAATTGGCTTTGGAGAAAGTGTCATGTCTGTGAATGTACACAATGTCATACTTGGTGCACCATGTTAGTATAAAATTCAGTAACAAAGTTATATGTAAGATATACCAGTGCTTTGGGAAAGGTGTTCTCAGAACTTTATCTTCTATAATTTTATTGAGGTGGGTATTTTTCTGTGATTTTTAGGTATTTATATCCATACATGTCCTAGTACTCTGGAGTGGCCCATCCTCAATGTCTGGAGTAGGTACATCGCTGAGAGTAGTTAAAGACTGTCTCCTCAGCAAATAGAACTTCATGCATGACATAATTAGAGTCAAATCAGAATAGGCAAAATATATTTTTAACACGGGCTTAGAAATCTTGTTACCTAATAGTTGATACATACTGAGTTAACTGCATATCAGTGCTTCACATACAGACTGAGAGGTCTAGTTTTTCAGTAGTTTTTGGAAAGAATCCAACCTACTTGGATTAAGATATAGGTAGAAAACTATCCCTAGATACAAAACAGGGAGTTACAAAGGCAGCTGATTCATCTGCTCCGGGAAGTGGCAGGTTATGGAAATAACCTTTGAAGGAATTTTAAGGGAGGAAACGAAATTTCTAAAGTTACTAAGAAGTAGTTATGCAAATCCAAGGATATATGTCAGCAATTATCACAAATGTCTATGTTAATTGCTCCTATGCTTGCAAGATAACTGCCTAATGTTGATTTTGCATTTTTCTCCCTATGTATTGCATTCCTCATGTTCAGTAAAAAATAACATACAAATAAGTGAAGTCTTTCATTTCCAAAGGAATGACGGAATGATATAACTATCATACCAGGTGACACGGATTTTGTAGTAACCCAGTACATAATTTATGCCATCACTGCGCTTTTTTTTTCAATAAAATCTCCTATATTTAGATGAATTTATCTGAGTAGGTTGCGAGATACCTTTTACATGAGATCATGGGCACCATATAAAGATTCACATGCTTTCAGACATAGGTAGGACCCAAACACTGTTGGTATGGTTTTCTGGGTGAAATCCCAGTTCCACTGAAAGCAGTCCTCCCTTTGACTTCAGTGAGGTATGACTTTCACCCCCAGATATCCTGTTGGGCCTTGCAACATTGCTAGCATAAGGTATCTAATGATTACTTCTGGTCAATCAGGGTTTTAATACAGATCTGATGGTTTGAAGGATAAAGTAAATCAGTGTGGATCAAACCTGTTCTGAAGGGATCTTAAAGGTCAAGTTGATAGTTAAGTCATCTTGATTGCTTAACTCTTCTACTCTGTGTAGAGACTTGCTGATTACAGTGCTGGGTGTGAAGAGGTGAGTGGCACTGGACTGAGCCCACCAGGTCAATCCACAGAGGTGACTTGCCCATAATCTGATATTAACTTCTCATGCAAAATCTGAATTCTATGGAAGAGTCCTCACATGTCAGTCTTAAACTCAGTCTTTCATCTCTTGGAAATTTTATCGGAAAATCACATATCATATGAATTGCAGTGATATATTAAATGTATTTACAGCATCAAGTATGAAAACCTCCCCTTACGATTCATTCAGCTCATTACCATGAAATTCTACCATTCCACACAGTAAGGCAAAATTCAGATCTTGTTCTAAAGTTTTGTCTAGGAAATCAAAATATAAAAATTAAGTGGAAAAATCCTTCTTCCTGTGTTCTAACTTCTTTATATTCTGAAGGGAAAAGGAAGTAGGCTCCAATCTATGCCTGTAGCCTCGTGCAAGTGGGGCAGAAAGTCTCCAAAGTTATAGAAGTGCAGAGATCTGATCGAAAGGGAGCTGCACAGGTGCAAGGAAGGAATTTGTAGGATTGTTTGTTCTCTATAAACATGAGAACATTTGGCATACAGAATTTTCATCTGTCTCAGTAACAAAAAAGTACATCCTGGGCCACAAACAGATAGTTTTCTTCTCTTAGGAGAATACATGTGAATAAAGAGAAGATAAGAGGAAATTACACATAAGGCTGAACAGCTTTCAGAGAAGCAACATAATTTTTCATACAATAGTCTTCATACATTCAAATGCTAAAAGAATCTTAGGGGAGTATTATTTTGGATTATCCATCTTCACTTAGCAGAAAAGACAGGCACTACCTCTATTGAAAAAAAAGGAGACAAAAAAGAGGCATTTGGAAAAAAAAAACCCAAAACAAAGAGAATTAAATAAGAGTTTGTCTTTATATATATATATATTCCCTGTGTCTCTCCATGTGTCTAGAAGGCTGAAGTGAGTCATAGCTATAGGGTTTTTTATGTCATACCTCACTGAAAAAAGTGACACATATTGGTTACCTATCAAACCCCTTACTTTTCGTCTCTTTCATACTACAGCAGAATGTAATCCAGTATATACAAAGATGTATATAAAAGCAATTTGATATAGACACAAGCAAAGTCATATATTCAGTAAAATTATATATGTTCTTGCAAAGAGACAAAAGAAGAAACGTGCTAACATAGCAATGTAATCAACAATGATTAAGGAGTAATAAGTGCACAGATAAAAATACTCTGAAATTTTTTGTAGTATGAGAGGATGAAATAATCATTCATATCACCTTCTGCTCCAGAAGAAAGCATCAAACTAATCCTTTCCACTTGGAGTTAGATATTATACTTCGACGTTTTCCCATCATCTATTTGTGCTGTCGGGTCAAATAATAAGATGAGAGCTTCTAATAGCTCTCTTTTTTCTCTGAGAGCAGGTCTTTTTTCTTACCTTATCCTATGAAAAGGTGCATGGATAACAAACAAGCCACAGATATCAAAAATAAATGCAGTTTGTTGATTGAAAGCTCCATCTGGTTTATCTGGCACCATCTCTGTTTGATGATTATGACACAATCTTCAGTAACATGAAAGTCATGTGTCTTTAAACTCCCTAGAAAAGAAAACATTATTTATGTATTATATAGAGAGGCATATAATGCCTATTATTTTTCCATACGAGTAAATCCGTTACAATAATAAATCAGACTGCAATAACTACAACGTCAAAAAAGTATCAAGTAATGAGTTGGACTTTGTTTGCAGGTATCAATGGACAGTATTCTGAGGCCTTGCACCACGTTTTCAGAAGCATTCCTTAATCTGAAGAAATGGATAATAATTGCTTAAAAAATCCAAACACCGCTCTCAGAGGGTCCTTTTAAGAGCAGTGACTTACTAGACTATGGAAGCCCAGCCATTAAGAAAATTGGGGGTAAATAATAAACTATACATTTTAAAATCACAGGCAAGGGTAATTTCAAGTTTTATTTTCCTGCCAGAAAATTTACACATGAAGAAGAAAGCCTCCTTTTTTTTTTTCTTTTTCTGCTTTTCCCAGCTGCTGTCTCCATCCTGTAAAAAGGAGATTCCATTAAGTGGTAGGTCAGGTTCATTTACCTCCAAGTAAAAGAGAAAAGGAGTCTTTGGTTACCTTCTTTCACTGCCCTATACTTTTGGGAGGGGAGTGGAAGGGAGGGGAAGAGAGGGAAAGCATGTTAACGGGCAATCCTTTATCCACATATGGGTGAGAAGCTCTGCTTATCCTTCCAGTCCTCACGTAGCAGAGTGTTCCCTGCAGCCCCAGCTGGAGAAGCTGCTTTCCGCTCTGCGTTGCCACAGTTCAAAGAGATGCAGCTCTCAGGTCTGTAAAGCACACTGAGGATGAAAATGGTCAGGAAAAAAGTTTCCTATACCAATATAGGTCATTATTTCAGTGACTCCTAGAGCCACTTCAAAACACTCTGGACTCCTGTGTATTTCTGCCCCACTGTATCATCATGAATACCTGTAACCAAGAACTAAGCACTGACATTATTAAGGCAAAAGGAAGAGAAGAATCTGCACTGCTGACTGCACTTTTGAGAAATGGGCTGGATATGGATTTTGTTATTCAATCAAATCACAACTATTACCTCAGTGAGCTTGGCAAGTGTTTCAAAACAGGGAGTCCAAGGTAAACTGCAGTGCTTGTCTCCACTTGCCCTTGCTCTCTGCCTTTGCTTTCTCCTGGAATCCTTGTGGGAAGGAGGAATTTTGTCTGCATTAGACAGAGGCTGCACAAAATAGGGAGAACTTAGCCCTCGCTGCGGGGAGTGTGACACACACTGCAGAATAAGCACGGCCAGTGCAGAAATTCAGCTTTCGTAGAATCCCTTGTAGTCTGAATCTGAATGTAAAGCTACTTCCCACAGGATAAAGCCAAAGAGAAGAGAGAGGCTGACAGAGGGATCGTACGCCCAGCTCAGTGCAGTTCCCACTCCAAGTCCTCGTACACAGACTACTCTGACACTCACCCTTTGACAGAATCTTGGCATCTCATCTGAGGGCTTCATAATTAAAAAGAGCCTGTGCTGAAATTTGAAAGCTTTGCAGACTTTGTTTCATTTTGTTAACAGGATGGTTATTAACAAGGATATGGAGCTCTTTGTTACAGATGGAAAGCTGGGAATGGAATGAAAATGTCTTCATATGGTTTTATGCAATCGAGTTTTCTAGATTGAAGGATTTTAGACTGGATTAATGTCCTGAATATTTTTCTAGATTCCTGCTTTCTATTCTGGGCTAAATTATCAGATGCAGAAGCTCACTGAATAATGTTGAGCAACCAGTAGCAGTGCTAGATGTGTTTTATCCACAATGTAGGCTCCTCTTCAGTCTGGTTAGAGGAGTGGATGAAGGTTCAAACCAGCTCTCATCTCATTCATGCTAGTTGGCCCATCTCTAATCATACTGCAACAAACTACCGTGGCAGCTCCCACAACCAAGCTATCAACATGACCTTGTCATTTCAATTTTTCACACATATTCTTTGCCTTCCCCCCATGCCTGTATAGCATATCACACTAAAATCTCATCTTTCTCCAGCCTACTGCCAAGGGCTACTAATCTGAAATACAGCTTACTCTGAGAAATGTCAAGCAGGATGAAAACAGTAACACTCAGAGAAGAGAAGCTTGAGTTGGACATTCCCTCTCCCATGGAACTCTCACCTGCTCTTTGCTTTACACTGTGCTGCAGCCCAGGGCAGCAGGGTTTGTCTTTGCCTTACCAGAGTGACCCACAGAGAATAATAGACCATTACAAGGGTTCTAAACATGACAGAAATAAATGTACCACAATAAAAAAAAAAAAAATCCATTTTTTCTGACATGAAAACCAACAGCAATACACAGATTTATTTTTCTAAAATCCCCTAATCTTCATTTTGTCTTCCTTGTCCCTAATCTGTTCCCATTGTCTGAAAATACAAAAGCCTCAAAGATTTCTCATCTTCTTTTCTTTACAATGACAGCAAAGCTCATCGAAGCAGGGACAGACATTTAATGCAAATAACTCAACAAATTATTTCTGATCACTCCATTCTAAGGTAATAAAAATATCACTTAAAATATGTGGAGTACATTCAAACAATTAGTGAATTAATGGAACTCATTACCTGCTCATAGGTTTTCTACATGCAGAAAATAAATAAGAAAATGAATTTATCTGAAAAATTATTTTGAATTTCTTGCTCAGTTTCAGGTATATGTACTCCAAATCAGTGATTAGAGAAATTTATCAGGCTTCTAGCTCTGCCTGATTGAGCTTCTCAAAAAACAATATACCAGAAAAGTGATGACAAGTATAGTAAATATATTTTTCTAAATCTTACACTGTGATCCATTTACAGAACTGAGGGTCTGGTTTATGCCCAGAGGCTCTGGTTTTCTGACCAGTCGAATTTCAGTGGAGGGCAGGGTTTTAAGGATGATAATTCTGCATACAGAGCATGTTTTATACGCACAATAAACTTTAACAGTAACTTTCTACATTGCAGAAAGGGACTTCTGATTTATTTCTGTCCATTTTTTGAAAGGCCAGAAATCTTCTCCTGTGGGTGTAAGAAAATAAAGCTTGCCAAAATGTTAGATCAGACATAGGTTTTCATCTCTGTCCATTTTGTCTCACATGAAAGACTTCTAGAGCTAGCAAAGCATGCTTTTGTTGACCAGCAAAGATCAAAAAGGCAGCTTATTTTTGTCCTTCAGCCACTAGACTTATACTCTCAGTTCTGTTAACATTCTGCCCCCATTTGAACTGGACACTTTGGAAGTATCAATAATGCAAGTTGCAGGGCTGCACTAGCACTCATCCTGTATTTGCCTCTCCTTCTACAAAATTAAATCAAGTTGAAATCAAAGGAGACAGAATCTCAGTCATATAGGCAGAAAATCTCCTGTAGCTTTGCAGCAATTCTCGGTGAAATATTTGAAATTATTTATGTTGGCAGCAGTGACTGATCCACATTGAGAGTGCAGAGTTAACAAAATGCTTCCACCCCGTGGAGACATAAACAAAGTGTTGGAAGCCACTCATCATGTCATCCACCTTCTCCCTGCTTCCTTGACAGGCACATCTCCTGAAACAGAATGTTGCTTTACAGGAACATCAGAAAGTGCAAAAGTAACTAATAAAACAGTGACAATCCCACTGTGACCACAAGGACTAGGACCAGTAAGCAAAGCACCCCTATTACTTACGAGTGAAGAGAATGTATGCAGCTCTCAGAGCCCTTTCTTAACATTGCAGATTGGGTCAAGAATATATTCTGCAGGAAAGCTCAGGCTATTTCTCTCTTTCAGACCATTTCCATGATGAGTGTTCTTACAGGATTCAGATGACTCAATGGATCAAGAACAGAAATGTCAGCTGTGACCAGCTGTGTCAAAAATTGTTGTTGTCTACTTCAGCTGGCTGCTCTACACTCAGAGTTCAACTACAGCACTCCTGGTAGCTTTGTAATTGGCAGAATTATCCTCAATGCATCTGTTGTTGAGTGTGCAGGAATGTTTGCAGGCGAGATGTACATACACATAAAAGGATTGTGTTGAAAACACAGTAAAAAGCACTAAGTATTTAGCCACAGCTGAGTTCTCTCTAATTTGCACTAAAACAGAAAAAAGTAACAGCATCTTGCCATACTGAAATACATTTGATTACAGGATTTCTAAGCTCATAGGCAGCCACATTGCACAACAGATGCCACACTGAATGGTAGCTGCTGCCCTACCTTGACATCCCAAGTAGCTGTCGGTAATGAGGGATGACTTCCTCCATAGCAAACCTGGAGTGCTGTGCAAGATTTTGTCAACTGGTGGGTCAATGTGGTTCTGGGGACCTGTTTCCTATGTAGACCCCTGAAAGAGCTAAGATCACAGTCCCTGAGCCCCTGAGAACAGTGTGCAACTGGATCTGATTGTCAAATTAAAAACACAGGAGGAGGAGGAGGTTGCTTGTTCAACATTCTTCTCTCCTTCAAAGGCTGACAGAAGTCAAAATTTCAGAAGCTTCCTTGGCCCAGCTGTGCAGGTCTAACTGCCACTCACTGTGGAGAAAAGACACAAGGGATTTTCAAGACCCTTGAGCAAAACTTTTGCCTGATTTCCATCCAAAGAGTGAAACATGAGCTTGAAATTTAACTGAATTTCCAGCATTTATACACTCTAAAGAACTCCAGCACCATCCTCCCACCAATCTTTGTTTTCCTGCAATAAGAATGAATCTAAGAATGATGAGACATTTGGTGATCTTTCTATGCCAATAATAAAAACTTGCCCCACTCTTTCACAGTTTTGAGGGATGTTCACGTGCATTTCAGTATCTTCTCAACACTTGCAGTTAGTTTCAGATCTCCTTTGGCTAGATCATGTGTGGTCTTCCTTACCTGACATTTTTTTCCAATATTCAGTGGCACTGCATGCCTCCATTTGTTTGCTTTCCTTTCTAAAGCAGTGGATAGTTCTCTTTAGAGAAGATTTTATAGACAAGCAAAGTGAATAGCTCAGATGTACATTAAGTATTTGAAAGAATAATATAATTTAACCAAGGTACACTGCTCAGTGACCTAAATCACCTGCTTTCATAGACGGTTGACATTATTTACATTCAGGCTTTTTTGCAGAGAGGCATTTGAATGACCCTTCAGAATGGATATGCTCAGTAGGAGCACTCTACCCACTGTCTTTGCACCTCCCGCTTACGGTGTCTCTGGTTACCCTGTGCTTTTCAGTCAGGTGTCTACAGCTCTGAAGGAAAAAGATGTCGTTTGTTTTTTTATCAGTGAAATCACCGACTTTAAGACCATGTTCTGTACACACACAGAACTTGATTCCTCTCACTGATGAAACATATCTAGTGTACCCTAAACCTGTCAGCTTCTGTATGGGGAGCCAGCCCTTGACAAGGGTGAAGCCAACACTGAGTAATTTCAAGGCATAAGCCTCCTTTTTGCTGCAATATCTGATGTGGCTGTAGACATAAAACATTCAAAGACTTAGTTGGTATTTTTTCAGAGAAAAATATTTTAAAATGAAGCTATAGTTCAGACAGCTGAGCTGACAACAGCTTACAAAAGAGAACAAATAAACAAGTGCAGAAGTCTCCAGACACTGCAAGACAAGACAAGCAAATATTTTCTTCCTCTGAAATGCAACATGTTTTACTAATTTCTATTTGACTGTATCCCAATGATATGAAATTATACAGGGAAAAAAATATTCTAAGACTATGGAGGGGCATCATGGATTAAAAATTGTAATATAATTGTAACATGATAACTTTCAAAATTATTATGATTTTCATGGTCTTCTTATTGAACCTTACAAATTTAGTTTGTTTGAATATCGTTAGATTATTTTGTCTTGCCGGCATAGAGTTGTGAATATTATTCTATGTAATGGCATACTATGATACAAAATATATATGATTCAAAATGTACATCATCTGAGCTCCATTTACCAGTTTATCTCTTCTACAACTCTATTGTCTCCAAGTGTTGATTGTGTGGCTTCCCAAACAGTTGAATGTGAGGCACTTATCTAATAAAAATTCTTCAATGTACCAAACCAGAGCTAAGGCGATAAAAAACCAAGAAATTAAAGAGGTTTGCAGGCACTGAGTACCAAAGCTGCTGGGGCACCTCCACCTCAGAATGCCAACTTAAAATGACAGCTAAAGAATTAGTCTCAACCACCAGCAGCAGAAAGTGCTCTCTAGCCATGGGCAACTTTGGACTTTGGAGTTGATGGTATTGGAGTATCCACAAGGGCATGATAAAGGTTTACAGCCAATTGCATACATCCAGATTTTGTGTGATGCATCATCTTTGGTCTCTCCTACCTCCTTCTTTACGTTATATTACCTGACCATAGCAGATATTGCATGACTTTGGTACTCAAAATATTAACTTCAGGAATCATTTAGCATTTTATGTTGTATCACTTGTTACATTCTGAGAAGGGATTATCATTGTCTTTGTGATCAACCCCCAAAAATCAAGCAACTGTGAAAATAAGGCATTCCAAGCCTAAAATTTTGGTAGCTTGCTTATAATGTTTCCAATCCAAATACAGGTAACATGGAAAAATTCAATTCTAATTGACTCGGCTTCAGAAGCCTCATAGTGCCTCCTGAGCAGGGGGTGAAAACCTCCCATGAACCAAGAGTTTAGAATTGAGGCGTGAGCAAAAAATGTTTTTAGTTCTTAAATCTGCCTTAAGCAAAGATTTGCGAAACTCAACCTGATGCTGCCTGTCTTCTTAAGAGATACATCTCCCAAGAAACCACAACTTTGAGTTTAAGATCTCAGAAGAATGTGAAAATATGATAGTCTGTATCTCTGTGGGGACCAATTATTGCTAGATGTGGTTTTTGCACAAGTAGAAATGGCTCAGTTTCAGCATGAGGAAAACCTAGGAAACTAATCTGTGTGGTGCACCAGTTGTACTCTCAGGCACAAGAACACACACAGTTACTGTATGCATTCTGTAATGACCTCCAGTATGATGCAGAAATGTTCGGGTGGCTTTTACAAGATATCCAGCCATGCAAGGCTGCTACACATCGGATAAGATCCAAGCCCTTGCTGTGTAACTTCCACAGCCTTAATGATGTTCTTAATGGCCATGTGGGCTGAAATTTATAGTTCCAATGTGAGAGCTGAAAGTTGTGGTGGTTTTTATTTTTTTTTCACTGGATAAAGAAAGAAATAATATGCTGGGGTGATTCCAGAAACAGCAGATATAGCTTTTTTTTTTACAGCACTCAGGTAGTCTACCATGCTTTCTCTTATAGCTTCCCATTAAAGCTGTAAGCCAGACTCTGAACCCCAAATAAACTCACTTTGTTTCAGAAGTAAGGGAAAGGGAAGGCAGAGACTGCAGAAATCATATATACCTTACCCTGAACTTGAGTGTCTCATCTGGAAAATGAGGATAATCTTTACTGTGCAAGTTTTAATGTGCTACGTGCAAGTACTTTTCAGGAAATGCCTGAGTTGTATTGTCTTTTTGAATAGGTCCATTAAAAAAATATATATATTAACCTCCCTCACTTTACAGTTGCTGGATACATATAAAAATCTGCTGGATGTAATCCGAGAATGAGGCTAAAGGAGAAAAATAAAACATTTTAAGAATAATTCAATTTATCAATGGCCCTTGACTCTTCCTCTCTTCCTGCTTGCCATCTTGCCATACACTCTGAAGAAATGTGTATGTAAAGTGTATTTCCTTCTCAATTTATCAAGTCTTTATTATTAAGGGTAAATATAGATTCAAAATTTAAATATTGTTACAAATTTCTTATAATGAATTAAAATTATTTGCAAATAAGAATAACTCCCTGGACCCTTTTGGAAAAATATTGGTTCAGTTTTGTAGTCGTGCCATCTATTTGTAGCTGCTTTGGGAATTACATATTTATTGTGAGAAAACAAACCAGAGCAGAGAATATGGCCACACAAAAGGAAACATTTTGACTAATAGTGCTGGAACAATCTTGCGAGCGAGAACTCCGTCAGGTATCAGGTTACAACTTTGTTCATGAGTTTCAGGAGTTTAAATTTTTAAATTTTAATTAGTTTCAGGTGTTTTAATTTTTCCAACTTCCCCTTTTTAAAGTATTTTACATTATTTTCTTCTAGTGATAGGGTTTTGTTTTAACTATTAGATACATCAATTTCACCACAGTTTTTCTTCTTTTTATTTTAACAACTTGAAGACTCGTATCACAACTCGAATGCCTCTTTGTTCTTTCTGCCTGATTTAAAGGAAATTGCCCTATGTACTACAGTAGTTTTGAATGTATTAAAAGTTTTAAAAATTGTTAATTATATGAAATATTCTAACAGTTTAAGTTTAAATGATGCAATTAGCCAGTTACAACTGGAACTACCAGGCCTTATTTAAAATAATGAGGTCTGACAGTTATGGAGCCTGAATTATTCATTGATAACTAGCTTTTCCTCTTTTGCAAACCATGGCTAACATTAATAACAGAGGTGTAAGTGTGAGAACAAAAGAGTTTGACATTGGGAATACAAATATAAAATTTCTAAATTATTACTTAATTAAAATTACTATACAAGCAATATTTTCCAAGAAAAATCATTAGGACTAATATTTTCTCATACATTTCAACATTTGTTTCTGCAGAGAGTCACTGGTTAAAGTAATAGTGCTTGATGATTCATCATACAAGAGAATATTTTTAAAATAGTTAATTTCTGCTACAACATTCTTTTAAAGATGTTATTTTAAAAACAAAATACAGCACTTTCTATTGCGATTTCTGTAGTTATGACATTTGTAAAAATATGTACTAATGGCACAGAGCCCTTTCTAGTATCAGGAGTGCCCTATTTCCCAATGCCCTTCATCTTGCAATGGCGAATGTTGCTTTCCCCATGATTACTCCATCAGCCTCAAAGACAGTTGCTTTATTTAGCATATCTCAACACAAATTAAATATTATTATTATAATATGAATACTGAGATTTACATCTAGTGGCTAATTTCACAAAAACCTGAATTTCCATGAGCTAATTGCTTGCTCTAAGCCTGGATGTTTTTCATTACAATTCCTAAAACCAAACCAGAATCTCTACATAAATTAATCTAACAATAGTGAACATATCTGTCTCCTAATTACTCAAATGTTCACATGCATCTGGATGTCTTTTATGATCGAAAACAGAAGCTTATGCAATTGAAGTAAAAACTGTCATACACCCTCATTTTCCTGCAAACCAAAGCAAAAAAAAAATATTCTGGAAGTAGGACATGCTGAAAGAGTGACTCATCTGCAAGTAGGAGTGACTGATCTTTGTCTATGACTCTTTGTCACCACGAGAGATAGCATTAAATCACCTATGATATCAAAAATAGGGACCTTAAACAAGCAGAAGCCTAGACTCAGTTTGGGATGATTTGAGCGGAGTAACTGCAACTCACACAACACATCAGTAGTAGTGTTTGGGAAATAACTACGCAGCAGACCTTCAGAGTGGCATTTATACTCGGCATTCCTGTGTGGCTTAAAGAGGATGAACATCCAAATGAATGCAATAGTTCCTGTACACCTAACTTTGGAGCTTCTGAAGACTGCAGCCTAAATGTGTATTTTAATAAAGTATTCTTTTATTTTATTGTATTGTTGTATTGTTGTACAGTTTCCCAGTGCAGGAAGATCAGAGAGGAGAAGGTCAGAATAAATACTATATAGATATTGAAGACTGTTCAGTGAGACTTTGAAAACAAGGATTTGAAAAATGACTATTTTTATTAGTGCAGATGCATACAATATAACCTGATTTTTATTTTTTTTTTGTGCAAATGTCAATTGCAGTATACATATTGTTCACTGAAGATTATGTCATTGGTCAAGAGGGAGGAGAGTCCCCAAATGAATGATTAATAATCAATGTGTCTGGGTTCTTATTTTATTCCTCAGAAAGAAAGAAATAATTAATAGTGCCTCTCCCAAAAATGGAAAAAAAGGTCCCAGAAATAGGTCACACCAACTACATCTGTACACAGAGGGGTCCTCTCTGTAAGTGGATTTCCCTAGTTTGGGCAGGGAGCCTCCGCCTCCCCTCTTATATCATTGCTTCACCTTCCTAGATTCTGATGCAATTAGAGAGAAAAGGCAATACGGATCAGAGTCCTATTAATTTTTTATACAACCATGAAAAACTGAGAGAAAGGGTGGAGAAATACCTAGGGAGAAAGGTTTGAAGGAGGGCCAAGGTTTGAAGGAGGGCCTAGGGATGTGCTCTCTCTACAGGTGATCCAAAGTCCTCCACCATTTCTGGGCAAACAGCAAAGTTATGTCCCAGGATGAAGGCAAATCAGAATGTGACCCCAGGGGAGTAAGGAGGACAGTGAGCAGCCTCTGAACAAACCTGTGTTCTCTGACAGTCTGTGATAAGGTCTCTCCAAGCAGGTGCAAGATGCATTAAATATCTGCATGTGTCATTACCTATTTATGCATGTTATCCTGGGGCATTGTACTTTTTTTGAAAAATAACATTACTTTGCATTGATAAACACTAGGTACAGTCAGTAGAAATATTTGTCAGGACCATATGGTAGTCTGCTTTTTTTTTTCCCCCAAAGGAAGAAGTCATTTGATAAAAAGAATGGGTTTGTAATTATTCAATCTCTGTTAATAGCAGAGTATGGAATTACTTTAGATTATTCACATGTTATGTTCTAGGTGCCAGTTTGATCTGCCCCCAGGCAAGCTTGTGGACTTCCCTTTTTTGTCAAATTCCCTCTTTCTTTTCTTAAGGAAACCTGCTGATTTTAACAGCTGTGCTTTCCTTCCTTCCTTCCTTCCTTCCTTCCTTCCTTCCTTCCTTCCTTCCTTCCTTCCTTCCTTCTTCCCTCCCTCCCTCCCTCCCTCCCTTCTTTTTCTCTTTCCTTCCTCCCTTGTTTCTTTCTTTTCCTCTTTCCTTCTCTCTTCTTTTCTTTCTCTGTCTCTCTCTTCTTTATCCCTTTACTGATGCTGCTGCTTCCTAGATGCAATCACAAAACACCAAACCTGAGACACTCAAGTGCAGATATTCAAAAGCACTGATTATTTTATGCTAATGAATGAACCATCTAGTGATACAGTATTTCACTTGTTGTGCCCTCCTGGTGGTAGCACAAGATAAATCCAACCGTGTGTTTAATTAACTAAAGGAAGCAGAAACAAATCTCTGTGGGTTAATAATATTTACAGCCTAAAAATGAAAAAACTAAAGAAAGTGAGTAAATTATGTGGTACAAATCAGAGAAAAATGTAATTAAAATAAAATTTTCATGTATTCCAGAAAGTGCATGTGTGAGGATATGTGCAAGCAAGGCACATACCTGTGTGAGACAGAGCACTAAAACTGAGGTCATCACTGAGGAGTTAGCAAAAATATTTTTCTAATTATAAAAAAGAATGAAGTCAAACTTCTCAGGAAGAAATATTAGATCTTTTTGTGTACGTGGAAATTAGGTCTTTTTTTAATTCATAAAATGCATGGTATCATATGGTGACTGAACCTTAATTCAAGTAGTTCAACAACATGAATAAGCAAATGCCAGGTCCATTTAACTATGTCCTTTGTCAAATGCCAATAGAGATGGTGACTTTTTACAAATATCCAGTAGTTAAAAATATAAAATACTGTAAGTAGATAAGGCTACATGGGTTGTATTAACGTGTGGTCATTTCACTCATTTATGATTCCTATTCTTTGGCTGGAGACTCACATTTTTTCCTATCCCTTAAAATAGTCTGTGGGTCTGGAAATTTCTTAGAAAGAAATTGGCACAGGTTTCATCAAAGGAGATCCCAGGAAAAGCATCAGAGCTTTGTATAACTGTGCTAACTCCAAGGGGAGGCTCAGAAATCTAACTCTATGGGATTTAAAGATGCACTCTCAATAGCATAGCCAAGTTGTGCACTGTTTCATGGGTTTCCCAATGGAACATGTGCATTTTGGAGTGCTTCTAAGTCCAAAGTCACGTACAGCTCTAAGCCTCAGCAATGCACCTTTCAGTGGAAAAGACTTCTCCAACAATGAATAGCTGAGGCTGTTGTTACTGAAACCTTTACTTGCACCTGTGAGACTTGTTCTTTGATCAAATTACTTCAATTTAATTGAGAAATCTATATTCACACAGGGGCATTACCATGTCGGGATTAAAATGATGAGTGCTTCCACAGTCCTATCTGTATTATGGACTGAAGATTGAATTTTCACTCAGCTGTACAAGTAAATATAGAAGGATGACAATATATCATATTTGAAATTTGCCTTGACCACACATGCACATTCTGTGAAGAACTAAACAGTTCTGACTCTTAGTAGCTTGTCCCCTTCCTGCTCTTGATTTTTTTTAAATTTTTTTTTTATTTCTGGTCTTGGTATTACTGCAGTGTTGTCTGATTTAGGATTTACAACATTTATTGACAACAGGGAAACATACTCCCCCTCATATCTCAATAACTCTTCAGATCCTAATGGTGACCATGATCTCATTAACCATTGCTCAATGTCTAAACCTTGCTGTTTAAGTTGAATAGACATTTCAGGAGGATATGTAAAAAGATTTGTTAACATTATGAGATCGATTCACTGCAATGAATTTAAAACAGAGAATACTTAGTGGTGTGTGTCACTACATCATAAACATGCTGTTGTTTGTAAAACCCACAAGGTTTTGCAGGGTCCATCATAAGATAACGTCTTGGACAGAAAAACAATGATTTGTGCCCATTCAGTAAAAATCCCCCAGTACCCATGAAAACATACAAAGATTTATGAGAAATACTTTAACAGTCATGAGTCCAGTTTATATTTTTCTGACCAATTTCACTAGTGTGTCCCACTGTGTTATACTGTGATCACCAACCTCAGGGTGAGAGAGGCCAGGCATGGTATGGAGACACATCTCTGCTGAGGGCTGGGAGCAAGGAGTCCCCCTTTGCAGGCAGCTTGCCTGGCCAAGCAGTGGGTGAGCAGGACTTGCCTGGAGGGGCAGAAATATGGAGAGATGTCTCCATAAGAAAAAAAATACTTAGGCAGCTACTTGCCAGCTCCCTCTGTGCCTGCTGCAATGGGCTCAGCAGAGCTGCCCCAGAAGTGCACATCACCCTCATCTTTTCCTGGGTGGAGAACACCACCATCCCCCGCTTGACAACCAAGTGCTCGGAGGATGCTTTCCTTGCCTGCCTTTTATGTCTGAATGTCATGGCTGTGACTTGCAGCTGGGTCCCCAGCCAGTTCCACAACCCATTTTTGCCTCTCCTTTCTCACTGATCAAGAAGAACAGAGCTGTGTAAAGAAGGAAGCAGACAAATGGGTGAAGAGTTTGTAGAAATGAGCAGACCACTCTATGTACACTGATAGTCTAATAATCCCCATTTCTTTCACCCATAAAGATAAAAAGGTCCAGAACCCAGATTCCCTCTAGTTTTGTAATGCAAATCATGGGGGTTTTGATTAGAAAAAATTAACTGCAGGGAAATGTCATCATTTATCTACATAAGAGGCATGGATGAGACAGCACAATAGTTTTGTTTAAATTACAGTTTATGTACCTGGAAAAAACAGACAAATGCATGCATATAGAAGCAATAAATGTCGACCCTCCTCTGCTTTAAACACCTCCTTGAATTTTCCATTGCTCATGCAAAATTATTTATGTCAATATTTTAATTTCAGTCAGGAGGAGTGGAATCAAAGAAAGAGTGACATCCAGGAAAACTGTTGTCAGCAAACTGATGACTACATACCATAATTAAGAAATAATGTAAGGAAAGAAGCAGCTTGATCTAAATGCTGTTGTATTTTGTGAGTTTAGCACTAAAGAATTAAGGATGAAAGGACATATTAAGAGGTATATATTATAATATTCATAATTGTATACTGTTGTAAGATGCATTATATACATAAATGATCATTTCTGTAATCGTAAGAATATTAATGCAGCAGCTAATAAATAAAATAAGCACCAAAGGACAAGAATATGACCTTAAAATCCTTACTCAGCTGCCCTATTAACTTTCTGAACACCAGTGAAAGTGTGTGTCAGCTGCTTAAATTAAAGGGAGAGTAATTAAAATTACACAAATAATAGGTGACTGGGGTCAGTCTCCATCACCCTATCTCAGATATTTCAGAGTATTTTACATTTTTTCCATCAATATGCAATCTTAATTTTCCTTACACATCTCTCAGGTACTGTTGGTTTTAAAACAACTTACCATAAGAAGCAGAGCTTTTGACTGATGGTCAGAGCCCAGGTTTTGGGGCCATACCCTTAAATTCCTTTCCATAGCATATAGGATGAGTCAATTTCTCAGAATCTTTGAGTATGACTGTACTTAACCATCTTTCTTTTTAAAAAAGCACTTTTAGGAGGAAAAAAAAAGAAAAAAGAAAAAAGGAAAATCAGATCTATATTTCAGATCTATACCCTTTCCCATGAAGATAGCTTGCATTCAGCAAATGAGCAAAAGTTAAGCTCTCATACTCTGGAACATTAAAAGTAGTGGGCAGGACAGAGAGTGCCTGAAAAATAATCCAGACTTTTTACTGTGTTTTTACTGTGATAAAAGTAATATTCATAATAACAAGACAAAAAAAGTGTGCCAGGAAATTGAACAAAGCAAGACGAGAAAACCAAAAGGCAGCAATATCTTCCCATAGGGTCCTGACCAGAAATAGTTCTTTATCCAGCAAACACTGAGTGTTCTCTAAACACCAAAATATTTTTCTGTCTTTGCTGGAAGTCATTGCACAGGTACGAATTATTTAATAAAAACTGTGCTGACAATTTATAGGCATTCTAACATTGTCCAGAAAGGAATTTGAGGGCATGATCTAAGCAGAGTATCCCATGCATATCTTCAGGATTTCTTAGAATGAAAGAAAAAAGTGGAGCTATTTTGTGCTGTTAACATTAGGTATTGACAAGGGAAAGAGAGAAAGGTGAATACAGGTGTCTGTCTCCTTGGCAGGGGCATTCTGCAGCCTGCAGAGGCAAGAAGAGAGGAAAAGGGGTTGTAACTTTAGGGACCTCAGTACACAGAGGGGTTTCACAGATGCTCAAACCAGTTCTGTGCTTTTTCCATTGCAAGATCAGAACTGCCCAAAGCCCTGGGTGTGTGTCCAATCCCCTCCAGTGACTGCATGGGTTCACAGAAAACATATGTAGGGAGGAAAAAACACTGAGCTATGAAGCTGTTATTGGTTTGGGTGAAAATAAATATTTAAAGCTTTTGCAGTGTCATATAATGACTTGTTCAAGCTAACAATGCATATTTACCTAATTTTAGTGATATCGGTCCCACTAAATGTACTTCATAACCCCCTCTGCATGTTGAAGTCCCTTAATATAATAAAATTCACTCTTCATGAAATAATAATAATAATGATTTTTCCAAACAATTTAGCAGAATTCTTCCTCTGTAGTCTCACCAATGTAGGCTCTAGGTCAACATTTTTTCTGTTTCGGGGGTGCTATGCTCTCTCTTAGATTTCTATGCACTCATTAAAGCTCTGGTTCAGTGGGAACTCCAGAGACTTGCAGGGAAGTCCTGCTGTTACGGCTATTAATGTTGTAGCTCTGGAGAGTCATACGGGACATTTGCTGTATTAGACCTGAGGGTAAGCCCAACTCTCTCATCTGGAAGAGGTATTTTGATCAATGGATGAATATGAATGATTCATAAAATGAGCCCTGAATGAGTACAAAAGGAGCTCTTACATAATACTGGCACAGGAGTCAGAGAAATACAGGTAAACACAGGCAGAGGTTGGCTTCAGCAGTTTCATATCTGCTCCCACAGACTACACTTCTAATACTGTCTTTCTTCCTTGAGCTGTATCAGGTACAAGCTCATCCAAAACGAAAGTTTGGTTTCAAAAGTTTCACAGCAGGAAATCAGGGCATACTAAAAAGACCTCCACAAATAAGAAACCCAGAAAACCAACCCAAAATCAAAAAAGGCAGGCTGCCACACTATATAGCTACTTTATATTTCATAGCTACCAAGTAGTCATAAATATCTCCAGATTTTGTATAATACAAAGGAGCATGGTGTATATATTTAACATTCTGCATGGGGAAAGCCAGCAGCTGAATGCTAGGGCACTGTCTAACAGGAGATCTTTGCTCCACAGGTAAACACTGAGACTTCTCTATGTTTAATTTCTTTCTTCAGGTGGTTAAGGACAGCTTGTCAATATATTCTTCAAATATTAGGCATGGATGCTAAGTGAGCTAATCCAAAAAAAGACCAATAGATCTATTTATTTATCTGTCTATCTATCTATCTATATATCTATCTATCTATCTATCTATCTATCTATCTATCCACTATCTATCTATCTACTATCTATCTATCCAACTATCTATCTATCTATCTATCTCTCCTGACTTTTCCTGTTCTCCTTTTATTTTTGTCATTTCTCAGTAAAACTGAAGACAGATGGGAAATGTAGTTTCTTGCAAAGTCATTGCAGGTCAGATTATCACTGAACTTGAAAAGACTTTATTGCAGTCCTCTTGGAAATTGTCTTCCTTCAATGTCTTCCTACACCACCTTTCTGTGATGACTGAATTTAGGAGGAAATTCTCATTTTAAGCAGTCTATTTTTACAGTAACTTATCAAACAGTGGCCTTTAGCTGTTGTTCTGTGACAGCCACTCTATTAAAATCCTGATGTAAACAAGTGGAGAAGGTGAACTAGAAGTGCAGATATTTGCACAGCATTACTGTCAGGTAAAATTTTAAAGATAGGTTTTATGAACCCATTATTTGCAGTCAAGGCTTTTGACTACAGCTTCTGAAATCATTTAAGTAGACAAAGTGTTTTGTCAAAACATACTGCTGGGAGTCAGTATGTAGCTTCCTTTTATGTAATTCAATTTGGTTCTGTTGTTTGCACGGAAGTGGGATATCTAGCTGGGCAGCAATAGTGGTGCTGTGTGTGATCACAATATGGTGACTTGCTAGAGTAATTAACGTTAAATGCCTTTTGTTTTCATTTAGTGCTTAATGTATGCATGCATAATTGCAGTGTACATACAGACCTATCAAGGAAGATGCTTGAGGGCTTTTAAATACAAATAACAAAATCCAAAGATTTTATGGTTCTCTTCTTTGGAGTGAGATATGCATTAGAATGTATGCCTGTTTTTAAAATCAAAGACCCCTGTGTCCTGTAAAGCTGTGCTTGACATAACTCTGAAAGAGATGGGCACTTGAAAGAGGCAGAGGAGTTTCTGGCCTTTCAGCTCTGAGCGTCCTACCTGAGGTGATGCTGGATCAGACTGTCGTGGGACAAGCTGGCTTCCTCCAGGGAGTTGTGGAAAGGCAGCATTGTTAGAGTATGGTGTGTGTTACACAAGCTTCCTCTACCCCAGAACACTCTGTGTGTGCTGAGATTGGCTGCACACGAGCCACCTTTTGAAGAACACAGCATAAATGTTCCCCAAATATTCACTCAATTAAGAGACTTTCTGGTCTGTATGTTTCTAGCTCCTCTACTTCACCTGGAGAAACAACAGGCAGAGAACGTGACCCAATCCTGTTGGCTGGGGGTTTCCTGTGACACCAAGCAGTACCACTGCTGTTGGTGGGTCTGGCACAATTTCACAAAAGCATTTCACATCAGCATTTTGGCTAAGCCATACCTTACAACGTTTTGAATAGAACCAACAATTCCCAAATGTATTTTGAGAAAGTTGGGAAGAGTTGGAACTGTGAAAGTTCCAAATGTAATTTCCAAACATATTTAAATTAGCTACTACTGTCAAAAGAAATAGTGATGACAGGAGGAGAAGATATTTATCTCCTCACACAGTATTAACATACCACTTTGATGTATCTTTTGCACAAATATATGTATACTATATTTTGGGAAAGTCTAGCCAAATAAAATAGTGAACAGCAAGCTGTAATAGAAAAGTTGCAAGACATGGGGACCAGATCTTCTGCATTAGCATATTGTCCAAACAGAAATAGATAGATGGAGAAATCTGGGGAGACACAATTAAACGAAAGCATTTTTCAGGCTGTAGCAATTGGGAGTATAAAGAGAGAATTACTAAAAAAGTTGTCAGATAAAAACCCAATAACTTGGTGCAGTAAGATTATGTCTTTTAGTAGATCCATTCCACACAGCTCTTCCTTTCATAAGTTAGTTTTCATCTACTATACACCAAAACCAAATCAATTGTGACAAGTGCTCAGGCATTCTTTGCCCAGACATAATCCTGTATCTCTGGGCATTATTCAGGTCATTAAATTAGTTATTACATAGGGTAGGGATTGAGAAAGAGAACAAACAAAATGAAGCCACAATCACAAATGTAGATCCCTATGAGTTTGCCCACACAACTATGTAATATTAGAGCAGCTGCACCAGTTAAGTGATTAGAATAGTCTTCTACTCTGTATACCATTTATTTCAAGATAATTCCAACCTTGGAGTGGCATGTCCTTGCAAAACTGATGCACTTGTAGCAATATCCCAGACAAATATTGTGATAGGACTCCAAAAACCCCTTCCATGCATCACTTGAGCCACACAGCTGTAATTTTCATGTATTAGGAGCTCCACATTCAGTCCAGTATTCCCTTCTTTTCAAAATTAGTCCTGGATGCACCATTTAATCGGCACCATTTTCTAAGCCAATTACTTGGAGCAGTGTGATCGCTGGTACCACACCAGCCTCAAGTCCTGTTCTGCCACAGCTGCAAAGGGGCACTCAAATGGCACCATACCAGCTCTGACTGGCCCTGATCCAGCAAAGCACTTAAACACCTGTTCAACTCAAAGTATATGAGTAATCCCATAGAAGACAGGAGGATAAATTCTCTGAGCTAGTACCTGCTTAGATTCATAGACTGTGAAAACAGAAGGGAACATCTAAACATCTTGTCTGACCTGTATAGCACAGGAGTTCTTTGAATTCAGTTTTGCTCAGTCTTTCCTTTCTCTCAGAAGAAGATGGCCAGCTCTAATATCTAAATTTTCATTGATGGAAAAATTACCACTGTTTTGCATAAATTGTTCCAATAATTAAAAATCCTCACCAGGACAAAATTATACATTTTTTCAATCAAGACTTTATGAGGTCCTTTGGATTCACTAAATATTGTTGGGTTTAATTAAATTGCACATAATGAAGAGGCACATATTATCACATTTCTCTTTTTGTATACAGGCCTACAGACTGCAAATAAATCAGCCCTTAAATTTTTGCTTGACAAATTGACAGGCAGTGCTTTTCAGGTTTCTCAACAGACAGCAGAATATTTGGCCTTTAATCAGACTCCTGTCTCTTCTCAGACTCCTCTGTTATTGTTCTACATCTCTGGAAGTATGGTTTCAGGAATAACACACAATATTTCAGGGGACATCACTACTCACCATAGAAGCAAAAGATATTCCTACTTATAGTCCTTTTTTTTCTCACCAGGTTAAGGTAGGATCTTTTGGCTACCTTGTCCCACTGAAATTTTGCACAGAGCCATTCTTCACTGCCAGTCCTTTCAGTGTAATTGTTTTCTATAACTTCAATCTCCTTTAAGTGCCCCCCCCTGCCCCCGCTTCGTATTTCCTCAGTATATGGCCCTACTTTCATTGAAATGCAAAGTTTGATTGTGCCCAACTTAATTGCAAACAAAGTACCCCATAACAGTTTTCATTATTCCTTCATCTCTTATTTATATGCTCTATTCACAGCCTCAGTGTTTTCTACAACTTATTGTGACTCTTTTCTTCCATAGCATGAATTAAGATATCAAATGCAGTAACATTAACAACACACTAGAAGTGTTCATAGTCAGTGGATGATCCAGCATTTCCAGCTACATTTTGAAACCAGCATCATGTTTAACCAATTTAATAAGTACCAGATATTGATTTTGTAATAGTCACATTTTGTAATAAACTGTTGGGTGAAATCAAATCAGAACGCTGCACATAAAAAATATAATTTCTCCCTATATATGTATGACATCCTAAGGTTTTTATCAAAAGATATCAAGTTATTCTGATGAGATCTAGCTTTCATTAACCCTTATTGATTGGCTTGAATTATGTCACTCTCCTTGCATAATGTTGCAATCTCAATATCACTATTATTTGCCTGTAATTTCTGCATGAAATCATCCACATGAAGTTCCAAAGTACAACAAAATTTTTTTAAAAAAGATATTTAAACAGTTTTTGGTAGAAATTTGAAGAGCAAAGAAGGGGATCCAATGTTGTGAAGGGAAAGCCCATAAGCTAAAAATCTATTAGATTACCCAGAGGTAAACAAAAGCTTAAAAGGAAAAAAATCCAGAAGGAAAAAAACAAAACAAAAAAGAGCTGTTTGTAAGGCAGAAAATAAAGGATTATAAAGACTGTTTTAATACAGAATTAAAAAGTGCGAAGAGAGGAAAAAAGTCAATTATCAGAGACACTTGAAAAGAGAGCCAATAGTACAAGGCAGAGAGGAATTGCTAGGGAGGATAGAGTTATATTCGAGGTGCTCCTAAGCTAAGTAAAAGATTCCACATTGAGGCACGAAAGCAGCACACGAGAGCTAAGCACTGTCCTTGTGTAAGCACTGTGTCTGTGTAACCATATAGTAATGATAGTTAATCATGGGTTTACACAGAAAGAGAAGAAGCCTTAGCACATACAGAGTCTGATCTCACAAAATCTGTCCATGTACATAAATCATTTCATCTGGCATTTCAGCAGCCTTTCATGTACCCTACCAGAGACAAATAGGAGGCAATGCTACAACTGACTGGTGCCATTGCCCAACACAGAAAAATACTGGAAGCTGGCATGGTGAGGACATATTCAGCTAAACCTAATTTCTCTTTCCCCACAGAAGAGTAGTTAAAAAAGAAGTTAAAAAAAAAAAAAAAGAGAAAAAGGTAGTCTTTGGAGAAGGACAGTTTTAACAAGATCTTTTCTGTTTGCTCCATCCCCCTGTGAGGGTTCAGAGCACCAGAATTTCTGCAGGCCTCTGTTTGAAAATAAGAGGCTAATGAAAAGGTACATGCATGGCTTGCTACCCTAAACTAGTCCTCCTAGAATATCCTGGGATTTGCCAAAGCACTAAATGACGTTGACATGGAACACTTTAAGGGAAAAGTCACCTTTTATTCTTTGCTTTTCAGTATTTAGAAATGTAGCTTCAGTTTCCTTTGTGGTTTTTGTATAAAGGAAATTCATTTTGAATAGAGATGGGTCCATTTCTTTAGGTTTGATCTCAATGGATACTGAAGCTGGACCGCTGCGACTTCCAATTCTTGCAATTTCTGGGGAAAGAGAGGGCAGACAGGTTTAGATGAAGAGGACAGAGGGATAGCGAAAAAGAAATACTTAACATGGAGAAGAATCTCAATTGCTGAGAGGAACAGATTTAATGTAAGGCCTAACTACTTCTCTGGGAACTATGTACAATTAGAACTTTTGCTAACGTGCCAGACTGACTAATTTATTTTCAAGTCCACCAAATTCCATGGTGCAGTGAAGTTTCCTTACAGCCGTTTTAATCCATGAATCTGTTGTGTGCTCCCTGAAGGTCAACCTGTTTAGATGCCCTGATGTAGATGGGACTTTGCAGACACAGGGTTCAAGGGAATGGTGCTGCTTAGTGGAGAGCTGGGTCCTTGGAGGTCACAGGTAAGACTCATTTTGCTTATATCAGCTCTGCCTTTAGATGATTTTTTTAGTCATAATAGTTTTTCTAATACATGGCAGAAGCACAAAAAGCCACTGCTGTTCAGGGAAGTTCTGCATGTGCTCAGACTGCTTTTCTTTCTCCGCTTTGGATCTCTTCCTTCCCCAGTGGTAAAGCATAGTGGGAAATCCTATGATGATAGAAGCAGTCGATACCTTTGTAAGAACAGAGAGCAGTCTTTAGCACATATATGCCTTTAGTTCAATAAACAACCTAGGTTTGCACCTAATTTTCCACTGAATGAGCTAATACCAGCAGAGAACATTTGCAGTATGGGACAATGCCAGTCTTTTAGCTAGACATTTCCTTGACTACAGTGAGGGTTTTTTTCCTTCCTTCTAGTGTGGAAGGCAGGAGGATTCTATCATCTGTGATTTAAATTAAGCAATAGCTCTTTTAATGTAAATAATTTTCTATCAGGCTCAACTATTTGATATCTAAATAAAGAAAATAATTTACCTTACATTAAAGAGAAGAAAGAAAAGGAAAGGGGAAGGGGAGGGAATAACTAAAAGAATACTTTAGGAAACAGATTTCTGGCATTATTATATCAGTAAAACCATTTTGGGCACCACAGTTGGCAGGAATAGGTTGATTTTTTTTCTGGATACCCTCAGTTTAGTAGGTAACTTGCTGAGAAATTGCAACTCAAATTCCGATTTTGTCAGAATGCTCTGAGGCTATGCTCAGAATTCTTTAAAATTGAGTTTATTTCTGGCTTGGTCTGTGCAGTTGTACAAGTTTGGGAGAGAGCTGTTCTTTTGTATTTAATGCTCAAATTCATTCTAAATAAATTGTATCATTATTACCAATTGACTGTGGTGAAGGAAAAAAAAAACATTTTGAGAAAATATGTTTCAATGACAGAAGCAAAATAAACACTGGTACATATAACTGGTAACTCATTAAATAAGAAGTCCATGCTTTTATCTGGCTCTTCAAACACATTTTAGGCACTTCAACAAGATTAGAAAAACACTTTTATGCCAAAAAAACCCTCCTTTAATCACTTCTCTTCTAAGAAGATACCTTCATGAAAAGAAGAGAATTAACCTCTTTGCTGCCACTACTCCTTTTACCAAAAAAAAAAAAAAAAA
>VZDJ01000594.1:15532122-15612122 GCA_008694505.1 Cyanoderma ruficeps
CCAAAAAAAAAAAAAAAAAAGGAAAAAAAGCACATCTGTAACATTTCTAATCCATTTGGTTCTGTCAGAAGGAAACAGCTATTTTTCAGAAACATTAATCATATGGGAAGATATTTTCAAGCACGTATCTTGCTGGGAAATTATTAGTATGCACTAGACCGTCATTAGTCTACTCTAATGGAACAGCAAGAGCCCCAGATTTCCCAAGTGCCAGAGACAAGACTAGTCGATCATGTTCTTTATGGTCCAAGAATACTTTTTTTTGTAGTTTTATTTGCCGTAATGCACTGCAGAGATACGGGAAAAAAAATACCAAACCACTCAAAACCTTCTAGTTGTAACAATTTAGAAGCTAAATGAAAACCAACAAGGAGAGAAGGGGTGAATAAAAGAGTCACCAACCAATGCATGCATCCCACTGCACCAGGCACGAAAGACCTGCTGCAGTGCAAGATAATGAAACAAAATAATGAAATCATGTGGTCAAAAAAAGAGAAGCAAAGCTATATATATATATGTATATACACAAACATATTGTGAGATTGAACACAACTCCTAAGACAGAATTTTCTCCATGGATCCTTCTGGAAAGACATCCTTTGCAATCAAATATAACAAAGTAATGAGATCATACAGATTTTGGGTGGTTTTGGTGGGACTCTCTTCAGGACCAGTGGAAAGCCTGAAAGTCAAACAGAGGGAAAAACCTTTCATACTCTGGATCCTGCTGCCTCATTCCCCAGCCTTAAGCCTGGCCAAGGCCAACCTCCTGCAGATGGAAAATTCAGCTGTTGTACCCTCTTTACATCCCTCAGCTGAAAAAGAGGTGGTACTGAGGGGGAAGATGACTTCCTATTTCAGCATGGAGAATCTTGTTACCACCTCTACTGCATCTACCAGGCGGTCTTAATGTGTTCTTAGAAGATAAAGTACCTGTGTCTCTTACATCTTATTCCTTGAGGTCTTGTTTCTGGAAACTGGAATAGGTAAAATAAATAGTGACCTCAGGACTACATCACATCTTTTCTGAAAGGCAAAAGCTATTTCAAATTTTTCTCATCTTTTCCAAACTACTCTTGCTTTTATTGCTCCCAAAATGCAGTGGTGTGAAACTCTGTTTTAGCTGTTCAGCCCTATCACCAGTACCTTCACATCCCAGCAGGTATCCCGCTCATTTTTGGGTTTCTCCAGACAGTAGGTAAACTTCTGGATATCTGTCTGACTTAACAAAGGTGTTCTTTTGATGTTTGCCTTTAGGAACCTTAAACTTTGGGTCCTTCTATTATTTTGTCCAACAAGTCAAGGCATTGCTGTCAAGGGAGATGTTATTGTGGAAATGACAGAATATGTTCAAGGGCAGTGAATAAGTTCCCTTTCAATAAAAGCACACATTATGTCCAAGAACAGTCAAAAGGGTTAAAATACAATCTTTCCAGATAAGTTTCTAGCCATATGAGGCTCAAAAAGTCAAAAGATTTGAAAGCTATTAGTACTTCTGTAGATCATCCTCTTCCAGACACTCTTTTTTTCTCTCTCTCTTTTTTTTTTCTCCTTTAACTGACAGGTTGCAGTTAAAAATTAAAGTAAAAAGAGACCCTCTCTTTCCTACATACTTTTAATGGAACTGAAGCCAAAATAAGTCAGACTAAATTATGGGAGTAAATGACCTCCCGGGAAGTATAATACCAAATTCTGAAGAACTGTAAAGAGTTTCCTTTGATCTTTTTAGCTTTGCAGCCTGAAATTCAAAATCTGTATTTAATTTTAGATTGCATATGCCAGCTTTTAAGTTTCCTTTCTAACATGATATATCATTTTAAATGATAGGACACCTTTAACTTGTATTTCTTGAAAATGCTGACTATCCTTTCTTTATTATTTTACACTATAAAAACAGATATAAATATTACTAATTGCAAAAATAATTTGAGGTTGGGTGCTATAATGGATAAACCATTGACCTTCACTTAAGAGACTGTGCCTTCAAGCTCAACCTGAATTTCTAAGTGAAATGACTTTGATCTGAGACACAAGTAACTTCAGTTCAATGCCCTACAGGATATAGATCTAGAAGAAAGGACAAGCTGAGCACTTAACTATATATTCCTCTTACAATTTAGGAGCTAGACAAAGGATGCTATTTTTCAAATGTGGTAGAAAAGGCCTGTTTCTTTCTATGGCCACACAGTCACATTTCAAGAAGTGTATTCCTAAACCAGAAATCTCAGAAGGCACAACAAGCTGCATTAGCTCTTGGCTGGAGAATTTTCTGACCTCTGCACTTGAGCACAGAATTTAGATATAGGCAGCTGGAATAATCTCCCTCTTGAGTCCAGAAGAGAGCCACAAAAGTCTTTATGCCTTATGCATTATGAAAGAAGGCACCTTTTTGAGGGAAAGTAAGTTGTATCAGGTTGGCTGGAAACACAACATGAAAGAACAGCTGCTAACCATTGGACTTACACCAGCAAAGCTCTAGGAAATGTGCTTACACACAGTGCTTTGTTATGTGTCTGTCTCATGATCAGCCAAACAAAGATATAAATACAGTCCAGAATTTTGAAATATAATAGCATTCTGAATTGAATCCTGGGGGAATAATTTTTAATACATAATTTATCTGCCAAATTTAGTTTCTCTTACTAACAGAATACCCACAAACTAGTCACGGTTGCCTCACGCATTGTTTTTAAGTGAAGTGACTGATAAAAGTTCTCTCTGAATATTGGGAGCTATCTGAGCTACATAAAGATAGTTCTAACTGACTGGCAAATTTAAATGGTTTTGTTTCACTTTCCTGATTATGAAAACCAACCAGTCAACCGAGACACCTGTGCCCCAAAGCATTTCCTATATGAAAATACCTGGCATGAGTACACAAAGACAATAAAAAGCTCTGCATTTTTCTGGTTTTTTGAAAGGGTGGTGTCTTTTTGACTGCGTAAAAGAAATGGTCTTGAAGCAAGAGGCTGAACTTTCTGGGGTCAATCACTGCAGAATTTAATCCAACCCTTGCTTCTTATCACAGCCCACCCCAGAGAGCAGTTACTGTTACCTTCCTTCTTCCTGGTGAATTGCTGACAAATCATCTGGCTGGTCAATGGAAAATAGATCAAATATATACAAAATAATTTTGAAATTGTATAACCTCAGAGAAAAATAGAAATGGCAACACTGGAACAGAACAATGGACTTAGTCAATGTAAAATTGGGTTGTGCATAAGCCCTTTCACTCACTGACAAGGTAAAACAGATTGACATGCTTTGAGGCTGTGGTTGCTGATAAGAAATGCCATTTTTAAGCTTTTACTCCCAGCCAAAGTGAAGCAATTAAAATATTTAGAAGTAGCCTTCTTCTCCCCATCCAACATGAGGCTCATCTGGCTTTCATAGCAGTAATCCTACCTGCCACACTTCTGGAGAGACAGAGAGACAGACCAGAGCCAACAGAATCCTGGAAAACCTCAAGCTGGAGGAGTACAGCTAATAGGTGTGTTATTCTCTGCGCTATTGCTGGCTGCCCAACAGGCTCAGAAAGGAATATTGTTGCTTTTGGTTTATCTGTTTTTATAGATTTGATACTGCCTTTGTTAATTTCTTTCTGCTACAATACCTTACTTTTCTCAAAATTATAACAATAGAAACAAGGTTTATGGAAGTAGTAAGTTAGGAAGACATCTGAAAACAATAATTCCAATTCAAAACTAAGTATTCTCAAAAAGGCCAGGCTTGTCTAATGCCAGTAATCACTTGAATCCTTCTAAACTATTGACAAAGTTCTAAACTTTCTCAAAGTTTGGGTCTCAGTTTTACCTTACCTTGCCTCTGAAATGAATACCAAAATATGTTCATTTAAGATTCCTTATTTCTGCTGTTGCAATATTGGTCATCATTGACATAAAACTTAATATTACTTACTTATGCTTGCTAATATTCTATCCATGACTGTAAGTGTTCTTCCTAAAAAGCAAACAAACAAAAACCTGTCTGATTTTTATGGGAGAAATGCAAAAAAGGACCCCCAGAACCAAGACTGGTTAATTATTAAAGTTATATATTTTTGTCGCTTAATCCTGTAGGTGAAAATTTCATCCCCATGTAAAACTGGGTGCAAAGTCATTTTAATTGCAAAAGCACATATGTCCAAGATTCCTGCAAATAACTATTTTCTTGAGCTTGATGGGTAATTTTTATGACCAGATAACAGAAGGAAACTGAGCTGGAGATCAGAAAAGATTCCCAGTGAAAGTGCTGGTGGTCATTTACAACTTGAGAAGCCAAAGCATTCCAGAACACACTGCAGCTTTTAAGTGAAAGAAGAGGAGATGATAGAGAAAATCACATTTACATTATCTGAACAAGCCCGTTGCTGAGAGATAGGTAAAGAGATATTACATATATATAAATATGTATATAAATATTAGCAAATCAACATATTTGACAGTATCACATATCAGTTCCCTACTGCATATACAATTGTCATATACCTGGTACTCAGCTGGGGCCTCACACTGGGGCTGCACCCTTTTCTCCCAGAGACACTAAGCTCCAAGACTGACAGAGAGATCACAATTTTTCATATTTTGTATCTGCATTCTCAAATAAATAGCCATTGTGCTTTTAACAACAATAGGAAAACAAGAGCAATAATGTTCTGCCCTATAGGTGAATAATTTGTTATCTGAAATAATTTGCTTCATTTTTTTATACATAATTATTTTTGAGCTGTAAAGGATTTTTGACAAATTGGTAGGTGATGATTCCACAGAGCTACACAGTCTTCGGATCTTAGTGGCAACCAAGGACCATTATTTTCACCCTCAACTATTTCTTCTACACTCTTCCAGTATTTTAAATTAAAGATTGGTAAATTCCTTCATCAAAAAGCATGTAGAATTTTACACTTACATAACTCATGCAGTGTCAGTCTATGGCATTTTCATCATTCTATTTGTTCTGACCTTGCTCTTCACTACATGTACGTAAATGAGGAGAAAGTTTTCAAGTTGTCTTGATTCTCCTCAGAGTGTGACTGCATGTGTTTGTACACATGTTGGTGTGATGAGACTCCTGCCCTGGCTGAGAGAGCTTCTAGGTGCTGACGTAATGCAAATAATAAAAAAATCAGACTTGGTTTATGCTCTTGTATATGTGAGTGTCTGATTAGTATTCAAGAGGCATTATTCGCAGCTGGATGCAGGAATATATATTGTATGCCAAATTTGTGATTCATACTGATTAATACAATATAAGTAATAGACTCGTTTATTTATTTGCATTTAATTTAAAAGAAAAGGAGTTGTGATCATACTTCTTCAAGATTACATCAGGCCATTGTCCCAGAAAAAGCCCACCCATCTGTTTATTGAAATGAGTTAAAAGATAGGGTTTGATAAGTTCGAGGGCCATTTTAGCCCTGTGTAGCTAATGTATCTCCCATTACCATTAAATGGTGTTATATGTGCATATCAAGGGAAGAATATCAGTGGTTAATAAGGACCCACGTTTTCCAGTGTGCTGAAGTTAGGAAGACCAGCGAGAGCTGCCTACTTTGGCTCAACTGTACCTTAAATGAACGTATGTTTTGTAGCAGATCTTTAAATAAACCCAATGGATTTGGTGATCATTTCAAAGCCAGTCCAGTGTTAACTTTTGACATACAGCCATGTAGCTAAGTATGCTCAAGAGTAAGGAAGGATATTTATTTCAATGCTGGCAAATAGTGGCGGCTGGCCTGTCTGCAGCTCCAAATTAGGCCATTTTAGCACTCAAAAGCACTGTGGATTTTTCCCCCCTTACTGGTTAATGATCTTAACTAGTCATTTGTTCCTAAGAAAAGAAGGAAAAGGATGTGTCTTAGGTTCATAGTAACTTCAATTAGTTGTTAGCAAAAGATTTTATCCTGGTAGCAAAACCAGAAAAAAAAAATCTTTTAAATTAATTTGAAGATGCCTACATTTAGAGAATGGCATTGCTTTAACAGGGCTATGCAAATGAGTCCAATTTAGCATCTTGTATTCAGCTGGAAACCATTGCTAAATGATCGGGATAGCCAGTCACAGATATTAAAATGAATTATATCTAATCTGAATTTTAGTCACGCTACATTAACTAATAGAAAGTTATTAACATTTCAAGAGAAAAAAAGCTTTTGCCTGCAAAATTAACAGTGGCTGAGATGTGACCTGTGAGCCATGCAGCCTGATCACTGTAATGACAGTGTAATGGCATATTTACATTAAAATCTCTGCAGCTAATATGTGATTCAGAATTGGACGTTAAGTCGAGGATTATTTAGTCTGGCCTGTTGGCCTTTCTCTAAGTAGTTTTTTTTTACTTCAATACAAATCTGAAACTTTTCATTTCATGACTATTTATGTGACTAGTTTCTATGGCTATGTCTCTCCATCTTTACATCAGCTGCTTCATGTGGCCAGCTTACTCTTTCATTTTTCCCTTCCTTTTTCCAATATATTTATCGTTTGCTGCGGGCATGTCCAACTTCAAGAAACCCACATTAGTTACAAGCCAGTCAGGAAAAGGGAAATGTTTTTCTACTTCATTTTTACTGCTAATTTGCTTCAAAAGGCAGTATGTTTTCATGTTTTAATTCCTATACTTTTTAAATATACAGCACCCTGGAAAAATGGATAATTCAAAGCCATCTTTATCTGGATAGAAGAAAACGTGTAATTATAAAGCTATTCTTATCCGTAGCAGGCATTGACAACCTGCTGCAATTTCTCCTGCTACCAGTTAATTTCTACCAAAGCAAAGGCTTGAAATGTACGTGGCAATATCTATATCATATGTGAAATATGTGGAACACTTCCATATATGAAATTGTTCAGTTCATTATTTAAAAGACACAGCAACATTTCAAAAATTGAGAAAACTCAAAGAAATTAAGTTAAGCTGACTGGATAAAAATATAGCTTGCATTTTATAATTACTGTATTATTCATAGAAGTCTATTTTAAAAATGGGCTTGAGTGGGCTTGTGTTGGATATTTGTACAAAACCAGGACATTTTCAAAGAGGCTCGGATTCCAGATGGACCTTCAAAGCTGAGAAGAAAGGTGCATACATTTTATTAATGCACCTCATTTTTGTAAATTTAACATTTGATTTAATTTTTGCATTAAATATGTGTTTTCTTGCAATTTTCTATGAATCTACATACAGATATTAATTTACTTTGGAAGATACTTTCTTTTTTGTAATGAAATTTTAAAAGAAAATTACTGAAAGCATATACCTTATATATTCCAGACCTGTGCATGCATTTGCATACAACAACATGTCAGTATAGAAGTGCACAAATTTTATCCAAAATAAGGAATAGAGTTTTCCCATAATTAGGTCTTCAACATAACTGGTATTTCTAAAAATTTTGCACTTGATGTTCTTTAAACTTTAAAAGAACAAGCAGAGCCTCATGTGATTCAGCTTCATCACTGGTTTGTTTTCTCTTTACACAAGGTGTGTGCTATGCTTCTTCTTCAACCTAGACATATGTCAATCACATAACAGCCGTGCTATAAATGCCATCTCACTTCCATTCCCCAATTAGAAAAAGAGAATTAATATAGAGACATTAGTTTGACTGACAAGTATCTATGCAGATAGAGCTCACTAAACAGATTTGTGATAAACACAGGTGCTTCGTTTACTCCAAATGTACAGCTTCATCATATTTCTGAAATCTTTACTATGATGTATTCATACAATAAATGCTGATTGAAGAAATAACTATAAATTTGATCTAACACAGCAGTAATCTTAACTTCATTTGATATTTTCAAATCATCTCCTAATATCTGGATTTTCTGTTCCAAATGCACATATAATACTGACCTCAGAGCCAAAGAAGCCCTCCTTTGTGGTGCCAAGTGTCCCACGAGTACTGTAGACCCCATGGCTGGGAGATTCTGATGGCAGTGGGACCAAAGCTGTTTCCTTGATATTATGGGGCAGCCATTGAGACTCTTCAAAGGCATCTGTAATTCTCCTCTTCTCATACTTTAGATGCAGCAAAGTACATGAGAAAGCTGTACCTATATGCAGGAGTTTCTGTTCCCTTTTTTAAGCAGATCCCAATGCTGAAACTTAGATGAGCCCTCTAAAAATAATACTACAGAATTAATTTTTGCTATTGCTACAGGATTCAGTAGTCCCTTTTGCCCAAAACCCAGCATGAAAGCCAACAGCCCCATGTCCCTCAACCCACTAGGGACCTGAAATTCTCTCTTACTATTGGATTTGGCTTTAAAACTTGTATTCTCTAGTTTAGTTTGGCTTCGTTTTTGTTTGTAGATTTCCTGTTACAATTGCTGCAATTAATATTACTAACCTGAACATCTGCTGTGCAGGAGCCCGCTTTTTTACATCACCAGTGCAGCACACTTTTATTTCTACAACAGTAGTACTATTGCATTTAATTTTAAAAGGCATTTTAATTATCTGGAAACACAGCACAAGTAAAAGTGAAACTTCAAAATCTTTCATCTCGAGACTGGTTCTACCTGTGGAGAATAGGAGAGGCTAAGAAGACAATATAGAGAGGCATCTGAACAGGAATGAGCTGGAAACTCTCGATGCCTTGTCTGACATGATGTCATACACATTGAAGAATCATTCTGAGAAGGCAAGCAAAAGCCCTAAGCCTGTGAAGCAAATGATCAGCTCACCTTCCAAATTTTGCAAAATCTAATCCTCATTCTGAAGCCTACAAAATTGGCTCTAAACAAAGGTAAACAGCTCAAAACTTTGGATTGCCACGAGCAGCAAAAACTAAGCAATAAACAGATGACCCTGCGTGACCATGAACTGGCCTATGTTATGAATGCTGAGCTGTCTTGTGATTTTTTTTGCTTTTGACCAGCTCTTCATCTGTTTCGACACTACTCAAGATTGTTGTTTCCTTCAAACGCTCCCTTCCTATGCATTTTACAGATTCTAGTATCGTTAGCTCTTGGCCAGCTTGCTGGCTCTTGTCACATCAGTCATACACAATTAAGTGGTAAATAATGTATCCAGGTGCTTTCCTTATCCTACACAAATTCTACAATTTGGTCTTCTCTTGGTTGCTCTCTAATTCTAATTTTAGTGCTGGCAGTCAAGGGCTAGGCAAGGATATCATAGATTGCTTGAGACACATAACAGGGAGACTTTTCTCCTAAATCATGCAGCTCAGCTGATGCAAGAATCATAAGCATATAGAAAAATAATTAACAATTTAAATACTAAAAAATTCCTTATGACCGCTGTGGACTAGCCTTACGGAAAAGAGAGGGAAACAGTGATTAAAGAACATAGAACTAAATGTCAGCAAGCTACTCACTTAACAAATAGCATCCTAATGCTTTCTTGGATTTCTATGCTGTCACTGTAGCGATACAAGGCACAGCTTCTGCCCTCAAGATATTATAATTTCTGCAGGAAACAGGAGAATTCAACTAAGTAAAGAGAAAGCTGAAAATATTTGGAGAAAATACACCATGTTTCCAAAGAGGAAACCCTAAAAAATGAGTATGACTTCAGAAAAAACCCAAGCCAAACCATTGCTTATAAAAACAAAGAACATCCATGATTTGCCCCCTGCAATGATCACTCTCTAAGATCATTGCATCAATGCTCATTACCTCTAAAAACTCCTTTTTCAAGCCAAATTTGAACAACAGTCTCTGATTCAGCATCTGGGTCATGCATCGTTTCCCCTCTGCCTATTCAAAGCATCTGTAAGCCATAGCTATATCAAGGTCTTGGTTATTCAAACAAACACAGCCAGTCTTTTTAATTAGTTTATCCTTCTGAACAGGCACATGGAAGTGACCAAAATTCACTTAGGACATGTTGTGTGCTTGAATGTTAAAATCAGCACGATTGCTGCTACTGGTAATATAACATAGAGATTCCAGTGGTCTCTTGGCATAATCATCTGACTTAAAATACCTGTGACTTGGAAGCACAAAATAAAAAATTAGATTAGAATTCCTCCCCTAATTCTGGAATAAATTTCTATGAGTACTACACAGTACAATTAAGATAAGCACTTGCAAATGGTATTGATCAACTATCTATCTCATGCCACACTTACTTTCTCTAGTATTAAATTTAGGCCATTCCTAGTGTTACTGGACAGACAATGTAGGCAAATGCAAACTCTTGAGCTTAAAATTTCTTTGAAAATACAGTTTGACTTTGACCTTTACAAGGACACTTCATGTAAAACTAACTCGCTTACAAACATTTCAGTTCTAAAATGTTAATGCACTACAAGGTTAATTGCTCTTATTAATCCATTAAACAAGAACTGTATGCCCTTTCTTATATTAACCATTATTTACTTATTTCATTCTTATGTCCGAAGTCCAAAAGCTCTTATCTTTGTTACAAAAACTAACAAAGAGTTAGCTAGATCTTACAAAACTTCAACTGGGTTCTGTCTGTGTGCCTTCATTACTACTGAAAGTCTTGGCATAAAAGAAAAAAACCTCAGTGTGGCAAACAGGGTGGTCAGCAATTTTTTGAGATCTCTTGCTGGAGCAATGCAAGTCAAAGAAGCTAACATATCTCTTTTCTTTGTTAAAAAAATATTTCTTTTTTTTCCCTTGCCTGTGATTTGAGAAGAGAGGAGATTTTTATGTGCATATGTAGCAATGGTAAGCAGCTGTAAAAACCTCCCACCATAAAGATTGATGAATATGTTTCATTAACACCAGCACATCTGAAAGACATTTGACACTTTGGAAGACCAACTATGGTTCTTTAAAACGCCTCAGATGAAATGCCTCATAATATGACTATTAATGGCCATCTTAGGAGCCTCTGGTGCCTTCTCTGTTTAAAAAGTTATAAAACCTTAACTTCTGACTATACCTGACCACAGTCTAAATGTTTATTTTGCTGGGAAATCTGGAACTATACTTGCACACGGAGTTGTGACATCTGCATCAGCAAGATTTAAAAAGCCTTTCTGAAATCCACCATTTATATTCTTTTTCTATTTATGACATTAAAGACTCACCACATCCTTTGAATATCAAACAAGAGCAAATACTTTGTGGCCACCCCACAAAGCAAATACTTTGTGGCCACCCCACACCATATTCAATGAATAGCTGTTAAGAATGAACACATCTATGAGGTTCAGCATCTGGGTTTGGGTGTGGTGCGAAGAAATTCAGAATCTGAACCAAGTGGGCATCTGTTTTCTACATTTTCTGAGTGCTTCTAAACCTGAGGCAGCTCTGGATGGAGGCCATGCACCCACTGCTTGCAAAGGAAAAGCTCTCCTCCATGTATCAGTGGTCCAGGTGGAGGGGCCTACAGGATGCTTGTCTCACACCCCTGGAGAAAAGACTGGCCTCCAGTAATATACGTGGTAGCACTGAGGACAGCCAGGCAGACCCAGGTAAGCTCAAAGGCTTTTGTCCATTCAGAATGAAAAGTACATTGTACTTGACAATAAACCTGCCATTTGAAACCTCAGGGGTTTTAATCTTATAAATAATAGAGTTCAGAGAATAAAGGTTTGCAAGTCTGCATTGCGCTGCCCAGGATTCAGATTTATGGAATGCACTCATAGGGACGTGGTGCTGAAATGCACTCAAGTGTTAGGGCGTTTGAGATTCAAAGCCAATATTGCCCAAAAATATGCAATGCAACACTAATATTTCTCTCTGTTATGCTGTTTTCCCCAGCTGCTGTGAGAACATCCATCACTCAATGGCAGGTCAGAGCTATCCAGTCCACTGCATGCACTAGTACAGCTTTTTGCTTTCTGTTGAAGATGCTGTTAACTAGCATGATGTCCACACCAGAGTAAATTATGTAAAATGACCCAAAGAAGGTGCACTAACAACTAATCACACACAAAGTTTTTACTCATTAGGGCTGATAGCAACTTCTTCTTTGTATATACCAGCCTACATATCTTGGGAAAAGCAGGGTACTAACTGTCCTGTATTGAACAAGCATTTGAAAAGATTGGTTTATAAAATATATAGAAAGAGCTATGGTTTAGGAATGTAATAACAAAGTGTGTGAAACTTCAATTATTCTTCTTTGATCATCAAGAGAAAAGTTGCAGCTGTTCTACTGCAAAATGAATTAGTCCCTTAAATGCTTTCAGGCATCAAAATAATTCCTACTGTTTTAGGATGTGAAAAACTATTTTGAAAAATTCAGCAGTATAAAAAAGGGATCTGTTAAGCACATTAAAGGCTGTCTTTTTCTGCAGGTGCATTCAGAAAATAGGGAGCATTTCTGCAGCTCCCTATTGCACTTTAAAAGTGCAGAATACCAAAATGGCAAGCATGAAGCTAACTGTCAGGCCATGAAGTTTCACTGTGGGGAGGTTATCACATGCAGCTTTGCTGCCTTATTCATTGCTTGCAGCTCTTCCAATCAGATAACCTTAACAAACATGGTGCTATCAATTGCCAGATGTGGTACATGCTATGCAGCATCTAGTTTTTGACAGACTAAAATGGAACAGACAATTCTTCTCTTTATGTAATCAACCATCAGTCACACTATGAGATTCACAAGGAGTATCTGGAAGTGCTGTCAAGTGCCAATTAGTAATGTTGCTAACCCAAAAGGTAAAGAAGATTGTAGAAGAAGCAGGCCAGTATAATTCTCCACTCCAGTGTCCTTAAAGTGGGCTATCGTTTATTAATGTACTCCTACAGATGAAAGAGAAATGGGAGGTCAGTGGTCCCTGTCTTCAACAATCTTCTGCAATCTTCTCATAATGAATTGTAAATAGTATCACTATCAACCTCCTCTTCCCGCACTGGAAACCAGCGCAAATAGCTCCTCAAAGCCAAACACTGATAATACTGTTCCCCAGGACACAAAGCTGAAGGCCACCCTCTGTCCTCTGCCTGTCATGCTGTGTGTGGGCTGGCATGGCTGGGGCTCACCCTTTCTGCCTTGCCACATCCCCCCACTCCCCCACAGTTTGGGGGTGCATTCACAACACGGATATGCAGGGCTGAAATCCTAAGCGGTTTATCATGTGGAGACAATCTGAAGATTGATGAACAATCAATGGAAACATCTTCCTCCCTCTCAGAGCAATTCTCAGCACAATCTGGCAAAATGTCATTATCACATAATATGGTTTTATCATGAGGTGTTCCTGCTTTCAGAACAGCAAATGATTTTTACAAGGTCAAAAGCAGAATATCATGCTTGGGTGTTGGCCATCTTGAACTGCATAATGAAGACACGTTCTTCAAAAGGCAGCATTGCTCTGGTGCACAGAGAATACCTGACAAGCTTGGATTTGAAGTGACCAGCCTACGTGCATCCTTTCCTTTTAAGCATTACAGTATCCAGTAGTCAGTGTAGATACAATGCATTATTAATTAGCATATACAAATCCTATTTATATTAAAAAAGCTTGGTTAGTGAAGGGGACATAATTCCTGCTATTACCATTCCAAATAGCAAAGAACAAATATTGTTTACAGAGCTAATAAAAACACAAGATACAAGCAACAAGCTTGGAATATATTTGTACTCTACATGATTTTTTTTAATGTGGGACCACTGTTTTTCATGGTAAATTATATACACTAACAGAATTATTCTGAGTGTACCTATGCTCCTGAATGGCAATGTTCTGAAAGAGCAGCGCTGAAGAGACTTATCATATGGATGCATAATACTTATAGTACACACCTATCGTATATGCAATAGGCTTGTGACTTCTTAAAATATACGTGCATGGAAGGGGTGCAAAATTACTTCAAAGCTGCCTGGGCAAGCATAAGTTTGTGCAGAAAACTCCAACCCATCAATCCCCGAAACTGTTATCAAACCAGCAACATACATATATGTCATGCTCCAGAGTCCAATGAATCTGTGGCATTTCTCCACTACCACTGGTGCAAATACCACTGAAAATAGATGTCGTATAAGCATTAAAAAAAAGTTGAGCAAACTTTGAGCTTTTTTATGTATTGGATTCTATAGGAATGCAATGAAAAACTGTTGTTAATGCAGGAAAGACCAGATCAAGCTGGCAAACTATCTCCCTGTGTCATAATTTAGCAAATTAGCAGAACTATTCCCTGAAAGGTGCCAGACAATTAGAGGACAAGTCACAACAACAAAGGTGTTCCTACCCAGTGTGAACACTTCGTCAAGGTATGGAAACAATTTACAGTGTTTTCAGAACCGCAGTTCAGGTCAGTTCATTTTTATACTCTCCCACATGGTTCTGCTCCTTCTATTTCCAGAGTGAACCCTATTTACCTGGACGGGTACGGCAGAAAATATATTGTTTGCAGAGAAAGTGAGAGTCATCAATAAAGAAAACTTCTCAAGATAGGTATATTGAGTATGTGTATTGGTTTGATCTGACAAGGGAAGAAAATGGCAAACAACTTGTTTTCTACTTGAGAGGCATCTGAGAGCAGAGAACCAGTCAGGTGCTGCATTGTGCCTTTTGGAGGCTCAGCAATAAAAGTACTGTTTGGCTGGAGAGAGCAAATAAAAGTGGCTTTCAGCCACACTTTTGTCTTTATAAATCTGAGCCTGGCAAAAGACCAAACATCACCAGGTCTGTAAAGAGAAAAAAATCGGTTCAACCCTTCCATGCATAACTGCCAGCATGGACCATATCAAGTGGTCATAGCTCTGCTGTCCCCTAACATGAAAGCAGAAAGGACATATGCAACTAAGAGCTATTATTATATTGTAATATATATACTATATATATTACATTTATCTCTTATATAATTATTAAAATAATAATTATATCATTATATTTATGTATAACATAACTTATATTATATTATACTNTATTGTATAGTATTGTATAGTATATTATATTATATATTAATCTCTCTGCCACACCACTCCTTATGGATGAGGGCTTTCCCCACCACAAATGAGGTGGTGAGCCACCTTTCACAGTGGCTTTCACCCACTGAATCACAGCAAAGCAATGCTCCTCTTGTTCCTGAGCACAGGATATAAAAATACTATAGCTCTTACAGTCACCCTTGGGAAATAATTCTTTCCATAGTAAACTTCAGGAAGCCTAAACACAGTATAATGATTGCCCCAGGTCTACACCAGATTAATACAAAGCATCCAAAATGCTTAGGAAAAGGGATGTTTTTTCCCCTAACAAATTGTTTGGTATGTTGTCCATACTGAAGTGACACATCAGGTTGGAGTTTCAAGCTTTTGGAAGGCAGCCATGGAAGACAGAAACCATATGATGCCAGAGTCGATTTATATTCGTTAACTTACATGAGACTGGCACAAGCCTCTAAATACTAGCCTATGATTTTTGCAAAAAAACCCCAGGACTTTGGATTGTTAGCAGTGCTTTCAATACTAGCAGCTGCAATAGATTAATTTTAGACAGGGAGCTATAGTATCTAGTTAAAAATGGAACGGAATAATAGTTTAGCACCTCTTTCAGAAAAGGTGAAGTTAAATGCAGAAGCAGAATGTCTTCTCCATGAAGCAGCACTGAAAAATACTTTTACATTCATGTGACATTGAGAAACAAATGACAAAGAATTTTCCATTAATAATTTAATTTAGGGGCTAAAGGGCCCTCAATAACATCATAAGCATATAACATGGAGACAAGTTTATCCCTGAGATAAGCAGTCACAGTAGCATGTTTGAATTTGACTCTATGAAATGCAACATTTTAAAAAGATCCCATAAATAACTGATAGGGACAGCTGCCAACCTACCTCAGACCATCATGACTTTATTCTGAACTCTAGAAGTGCAGAAAACTGAAGCTGTGGAACTGGAAAGTAGCGTATCACCGGAGGTTCTGAGCATCTCCATCTCCCATGTCTATAAAAGATGACACAGAAACAACACAGTCGTCATCTGGCAGGTTCATTAGAGCATTAAAATTCAGCCCTGGCATCTAAATCAATATATTCAAAGATGTGATTTCTGAGGAAAATTTAGGCATCCAAGTTGAAGATCCAGATTCCTTTTGTGATACATTCTTACTACTGGAAAAAAGGATTTTTAACAGAAAGTATGTGGAGTTGAGGTGATGTTCAAATCTGCTAGGGAGTGATGCAGAGAAGGTAATAATCCAACCCCATATTTTCTATAGAATTAACCTGTGCACACAGAGCCTCCACTTAAGCATTAAGATGTAACCCTCATTCACATGCAGCAAAACCCTCTGACTCATAGGCGCTTTGTTCCTTGGGGGCTGGACAACTGGATTACTCTTTATTTTTAAAGATGGATGGTGGTGATGCTGCTGCTCATCTTTTATAGCAGTGGTTAAAGCACTCACCCAGAAACTGGTGAGCTGACTACGGTTCAGCGACCTCCTCAGTGTGAGGGGGTTCAAATCTACAGCTCCAGCCTAGGCTCTGACAACCAAGTTAAGCCACAATTGCTGGAGATTTGGGGAATGAGGGCAGAGAAGGGAAAAGAGGGGGGCAGTCTGCTTCCTGCTGAAGCTGCATGGCTGTTCAGCAAAGAATGCAAGATTTATAGGGTCAGAAAGAAAGAGAATTGGAAAAAAAGGAGCTTAACTCTAGACTAAACATGAAGGCTTCCTCTGGGAAAAAAAAAGTCATCCTCTTCAATGTTTTTAATGTTGTTAATTAATTTAGTTTTAAACAGGATTTTACAGTGGTGTTTCCAAATTTGTGAGATGGAAACACTTTTATACAATTATAAAATTTAATGAAAATTTCCATTTGTAGTAAATGCCTGATGAAAGGCAGTGGTGGGACGCTGAGCCACGTGCCACTCTGAGTGTCACACTGCCCAGCACAGTCACCCCCAGAGCTGCCCCATGTGCCCGGGGAGTGACAGTGTGATACACACGGGGATGTGGCTGTGGGCTGCAGTCCCCAACAGGCTCTCTGCCCTCTTCATGCCAGCTGAAGGACACCAGGAATACAGGATGCCCTAAGACTGAGTTTCATCACTAAAGGGGGTGTAGTAGTGGTTGCTACAATAGAAATCCAGCAGTGGAGCATGGACAAAGGGAATGAAATTGTAGGTGGAGCACTAAAATCAGCTGCTTGCTGAAGGCAGTCTTTGCTGGGAAGAGGACTGGGCTCCTTGCTGCAAGGCTCCTCACACACTGCTGCCTCCACAAGCTCCACAGCAACAGGAGGGGAGAAGCGTAAGCCAGAGGAAATCTAGAAATAGACAAATTAAAAGATTGTCTTGTTTCCTAAAGCAGAATAAAGCCTAGTGAGACCTGTGTCTTGTACACTTTTCAGTGCATTAAAATACTGGTTTATTTTGCTTCCAGATTCATTCACCAGCCGGGTTACAACCATCACTACCCTTAAAAGAACTTCCTAATTTCCCACTATTATGCAGTCAGACACCTTAGTTAGTCAGTATTTTGGGCAAAACATTTAGTGATATCACAGGTTTACTTATTTCTTTTTAATTCCATCTCTATTTTATTTAATCCTCAAGAGTTTGGAGATCAGGATCTATGCAAAGAATTGTCTCTTTGTGAAAATCTTGCTTTGGTTGGCTGTCAGTGAATTTGTAGCCACAGCAAAGGCTCTGATACACCAGGGAGAAAATCATGCTTTTACCTAATCTAACCAAACCAACCTTGGTCAGATTGATTCAGTTTCCAGCCTTGGCTCTGACCTCACCCTTACCCTCAATCCTGCCTCACTTTCACACTGAGTATTTTATACAGCTTCTATTTTCTCCCTGCATAGCTCCTACCAGCCCCCTGCTGCCCCCCCCCCAACCCCCCCCAGTTTCTATGTTCTACTCATCAACCATTGCTTTAGAATCTTCAGGCTGGATGGGCAGGCATGCGGTGCTGGCAGGTGGTGTAGCTGTTAGGCAGCCTTGTGTATCACAAGAGATCTAATGCTATCAAATTTCTTTTCCCCCAAAGACTAAAGAGAGCAAGCCTTTGTAAGCATGCAGGAGGGGGATGAAAACACTTTGTCTCCTGAGCAGCCAGCCTTTGTCATTTTACAAATGAAATCACTTTGGAAATTTAGAGAATTAATATCATAATGAAGACGGGAGTACCCATTAGGGTGGTCTAATGTTGCTCTGGAGATATATGATGGATGTCCAGTTGCTGTAAGCCCTTATTTGCAGAGAGTCACCTCTGTAGTTGCCATTATTAGGAAGATGTCTGAAGCAGAGGATCAGACACAACCATTGCAAGATGAGATAGTGTTTGACTGGTTTCCAGGGAACCGAAGGATACAGCCTTAGTTGTACCTGTCACTATGGCTCCCAGCTTTTTTCCCCCTTAATGTCTTTTTTAGCTGTAGGAAGTTTCTCTTTAAAGATTCACTGCTTCTCTAATAGCACGAAAAAGCAGGAATGGGAACATAAAAAAATGTTACCTGGATTGCAAAGAAGCTTCCGCTTATTGCAAAACAATTGGTATAGTTCATCATCAAAGGATTGCAATCTGCTGCACTAGCCAGCTTTTGCAAATAAAGACAAGCACGAGCTCTAACCTGTAGTGTATTACTGGTAGTGACTGGAAATATTCACCTGCTGTGTCCACTTTTGGAGATACCTAACGCACTGCCAGAGCAGTGATGCCGTGATTGCCATTCCTGGAAATACAGCCTCAAGAAAGTAGTACTTCCTGGAATTATCTTAATGGGCAATTGAATCATCATTTCTAGCACTCCAGCATCTTTCCCAGAAGGACAGTTTTCCACAGGCAATGATTCCAGTTAGAAACAAATGTGAATATCCAAACTTCAATTCTTTTCCCTTTCTGACTGGTTTGCAGAGAACAGAAGCTTTAAGCAGATGTTAAAATTAGGGAGAAAGGCGCCTAGGACATGAGGCTGGAAGGTGTCCAGTATAGTGATTTACCTGCACTTCATTTTATAGTAGCTCTTCTACCCAGGCCATTTATTTTCTTCCAATTATCTGTGTTCCTCTAATAATTCTCTACTGGTCACTAACATTGCTGCTTTGTTGTGTTATTTCCAGGGAAGCTCAGGTGCTGCTGTAAGTTGTCATAGCTGCAATGCCTTCCATGAGGATTTACACCAATGCAGTGCCCGTGTTTTAAGAAAATCAGGTTAAATTCAGTAATGTCTACACTTTTTTTCCAGCTATGGAGGTATGCAAGGCAGCATGTTGTTGCTAACCTTTTCAAACAAACGTGACATGATGAGTCCACACTTTGCTCTGTATATAATCAGTACTGATTTTAGGGAATAATCAGTGGTAAATAAATTGAGTGCTGTTGAAATACCCTTTGTGTGTGTTCTCATGAATTACTCATGAAACAGGGGTTACAAATTTCTGCCTCTGATACCCAGTATTGGATATGTATTGGATATGTACTGCCTTTTTTTTTTTTTTGCCTTTTTTTTTGGGGGGGGGGGTACTATATGGAGATAGAAGGTGCGTGGATTCTTGTGTTTATATGTTGCGTTGTTTTGCTTTGGGATTTAGGGTTTTTTTGCAATGTTCTATTTGTTTCCCCTAAATCTTCAGTTTAGTGGCCAGATTCACCTTGGTGGAAGCAAATGCAACTCTATCGATAACACTGGAATTCTCTCTGCATATGTCAGCCATGAATTTGTCCCCATATTTATTGGAAATACCTGAGCTACTGTGATATGATGTGGTAAATCATGCTGAGAGCAAATCAAACAGACAGGCTGTGGCTGCATCACTATTTCATACAACTCAGGTCATAATGGACAGGACAATGCTGCAGTGTGAAATTCAGTGCTAAGGAAAATACATTCTTTCTAACCTTTTATGAAAATACTATTCATCCTTTAAAGTACAATTTAGGCATCGTGACCACAGCTGGAACCAGTGCAGGAGCATTTAGGAGGCAAAGAGAAAAACACCATTGCCCAAGAAGAGAACAAGTTGTCTGTGGATATTCCCACGCTTTTGCTACTCCAAAATTCCCATCAACTGTTGCATACAGCTTCCAGAAATAAATCTATTCACTCTTACTACAGTAAATGAAAGCAATACAACATGCCAGTCTTCAAGCCCAGGAAACTATAAATGTAATATCAGACGGAGAAGAGCTAATGAAAACAATCACATTAAACATAGCTCTTCAGTGCTTGGTGCTCAATAAGTGAGCAGCAGGCTTTCTCTGTCTAGCTTACAGAAAACAGGAGGTAGCAGTTTGCAAGGAGCAGCGTTTTAATGTGATTGGACTATAACAGACAATCTATTTACAGCATGCTCTGGGGAGCTTATAAACAAATGTTGAGTAATTTCAGCCAGCAGTAATTACCCTTGCAGCTGACAAGGATAGCATGATACTTTCTCCTTCACCTTCAGCCCAGTCCAGAAGGCACTGTACACAATGGCACTTCTAATTATTTCTGCATTTCTATGGCTAAAGACCAAAGTGTGTTATTAGAGAACATTTTAGAAGCTTTTTAAAAGCTTGTTTATTGGGACAATTAAAAGTCATCACTATGACAGCAAATAAAAGGTTCCATTCCCAGGCACGCAGTTGCAGCTGGGGGTCTGCCTGCTTACCTTGTAAGCCTTGTCTACATGAGGCAAAATTTACAGCCGCCCCTCACTGCTGCTAATACCAGTTCAAAGGCATCGATGCTACCAAGGTGGGCAACCTTCGAGGGTACAGAGAATGGGGCTTTGTAAATATCATATTATCTAACCCTGATTTGAGAACATTGAATAAACACAGTACTTAAAATGCTGTCCACTCACCTGTGCTCGAGCTCCCAACACAGTCAAACATAGTGGGGGTGAAGCCTTTGTAGCTGTAAGAAGATATTTTTGCAGAGTGCCTGTGGTGCAGTCAAAGCTTCAGACATGGCATTTTGTCTTCTGTTGAAAGAAAATTAAAAGCATGTTCTAAAACATCCATTAGCACTTAATTACTGGTGAAATACAATGGGTTGGATTTTTTTTTTTTTTTCCCCAGGCATTGGATACACAAATAGGTGAATTCTGGGCTGGAATCAGCTGCCACAGTGAGCCACTAGGAAGGCAGGGGCAGAGGCAAAGAGAGACCTGGTTTATGCTGGGAGAAGGTATGGGGACTGGGGTGCTCCCTTCTGCATTCCTCCCACTGCTGGTGATAAGCCCTTTGTCCTACCCATGGCTATGTGAAGGCAAATCTAGATCTTTTAATTTCCCCACATCATGAGTAACCTATGCAATACTCCAAAAGCCATCACCCCACTGTTACAGGATACCCCAGGCTGCATTCACAGGCATTTCAAATGCCCACTCTCCATGGCACAGCCTGCTCAGAGCCCTGCTCTGTGCCCAAGCCCGCTGCTCCAGAACTGGCAGAAAGCACTGGTGAACTGCCACTGTGATACAAGGGTGCAAAGCCTGTCCAATCCTAAAATATAGGTGCTTTTTGATCAGTAACTTACAGAGAGATACAGCTGTGCCAACAAAGGAAGGAAGGTCTCCAGCCTCAGGGAGACCTCGGGAGGTTGCACCGTCCTCATTTGTCTCTTATTTGGCCCAAAGCACTGCTTTTTGCCCCCAGTTATGTCCTATGTACTATATGATTTTCTGTTCACACTGTGTGTTTTGCTGTGAAAAACACTGCAGCTATTTCCAACAAGTATTTTTTTAAATGTACAAGCAGCTAGCTATTCATGGCGAATCATCATTGGAGTGTTTGCTGTAGGCAGTGATAATTAACGAAATTATTGAGTCACAAGACTGTTCACCACAAGAAATTCTACTTAACGTTGTAATAGTCATATAAGAGCCAAACTATCCAAAAGTAATTGGGAGAGGCAGTGAACTGTGATGTGTGCTGGTTTGCAAACACCACTGCATGGTTTGGTGTTCGCTGAGCTCCCATCCGCCTCAATAAATTCAGTTCAGGTTCCTGCTATAGGAATTGACAGCAGATATCTAATCCCCAGAAGTGGATTATTTACATTTTTTTATATGTTACATTGCATTACATCCTGTCATGTTGCATCTCATCGCAAGCAGATATAATATCGCATAACATGATGTGACATGATGACAGACATCAGAAATGTTTTTTGTTGTTTTGGGTTTTTTGAAGATTTTATACCTACTATCCAAAATATTTCTGAGTGATTTCTAGGAAGATGGAGCAGATAAAGTGAGTGCCTGGCTTACACGTTTGTCTGGCAGCTGCTGCACTGTCTCTCCCAAGCATTGTTTAAAATGAGCCACCTTGTTTTGCAGCTTCACGAAACCTCAGCAATGCAATTTTACACGCATTTTGAAAATATTTTTAAAAGATTCATTAGGAGGGAAATCAGCAGAACACATGTTCAATAACAGCACAAACCAACAACAGCTGCTGCAAATTACCTTGTCTGAAAGGAACCCCCAGCAATGCATTGCAAACTTTAACAATGTACTCGAGCTGTTGATTGCTCGCTCTGCCGCTCGCCACTCGTTTCTAAGACACAGTTGGTGGAGGAACATTAATTTGTCCTTGTTCTTGAGACTGGCAGGTGTCACTTTGCCCAGTGTGGGACGTGAGTGACAGATATTTTGCAGCTGATGAAATGAGAATGCAGAAATTCAAGAGTGCCTCTGGGATTTCACTGGTCATTTGTGGCCAGCACAAGGGCAGGGCCCGCTGCCTCGCTGGCGCAGCACTGGCTGGAGCTGCTGTTGCTGCAGGCTGCCGCAGATCCACACCATTTTAAATAATGTTGGTATTATGAAGCCCTTCCTACACACACACACACACACACACATTTTTGAGGGTATTGTGTGTGCTTCGCTTCTTTCTAGGCTGATACTGGCTGGGAGATTGTTCTAATTGTTTTTTGTTTTGGTTTGGGGTTTTTTTTCCTTCTGTCCTATGCTCAAGCCTTTTTCAAAAGGATTTTACCTGCATCTGCTGTCTTTAATTCTCTGGATAACATAAATAGAATTTACTAAAAGCGATACATAATCTAACCTAAAGGAAACTGATTAAAAACAAGCACAGTACTAAAAACGGCAATTAATAAAATCCTCTCATGATACAGCGGTTAGGAAGTGTTGGTAGAATTATATAAATTGAAATGTTTCTTTCATCTAATTTAAAAACCAGAAAAACGTACAAATTCCATGTACAAGTGCACAAAGCCTGGTGAAAATAAAAAGATTCTAGGAAATGAACAGCATTTCAGTGTTAAGGAATTAAAAATGAGATTTGTTGAATTTTAACACTATCCTGCAGTTCACCTTTATCTTTCCTTTAAGTCTTAGAGCATTTTCTTTGCCAGCAATATAGTGGCCGGGATTACTAACACCGTCATCCTCCTCCTCCTCCTCCTTCCCCCAAGCTCCCCCCCACCCCCCCCCCAAAAAAAAAGGATTTAATTACAACTACAAGGAAAAGAAATTGTCCACTGTTGAAGCCTCTAGATATTTTCAGCCTCGGTCTAAATAATGTTGGGGGTTTTTTCCATTCAGCAATTTTATGTGAAAAAAAAGGAAAGGGATTAAAATATTCTGTAGTTTCTAAAATAATTTTTATACAAACAAGAGTACATTCCAAAAAGAAAATAATTTTTAAATTATATGAGCTTTTTATTTAAACTACATATTATTTTAGAGGGGGTGATTCTTGAGAAAATCCAAAAATTTCCAGACAGGGACTCATTTTGTTAACTGTGTTAAATGTAGTGCAGTGTAATCCATAGAACCACTAACAGCATTTTCAATTGTGATAAAACCATATTAACATATTTGCCTCTTTAATGATTAACTGTCTTTGAATATTAAGAGATTTTTACAACATCTTATTCACACTGAGGAGACTGCAAAAGCCTGGGCTTTTTCTCTATTTTATAAGTGAGGCTTCGTTTGATATGCATTCTGATTTTAAAAGAACCATAATATTTTAATCGATCTCTCTGTAAAGATCATGATTATTATAAATGAGATACAGTCATGCACATCAAGCCTGCCTGGTAGATAGGAGGTCATGAGTCAGGAATTATATGAAGAGGGGAAGTAAAAACTAGAAAATTTTCTAACATGATTGTTTAAAGGAACAATTTTGTACATTGGTACATGAATTCAAGACTTCAGTTACATGCAGAGTTATTAGCCTTCATTTTCTATTAATTTCCTTGAAACTAACTTTGAAAAAATATGATTTGCAAAAAAAAATAAAATTAAACTTATACATTTATTATGACAAACATGTAATTTCATACTGAACTCTTCACATTCATAAAACAGCTGGCATTAAAAATCATGGCAGAGAAATATATCTGATGAGAACATTGTTACAAACCTAGGCTGTGAAAACACGGGTTAATGTCATTTGCCAAATGTCATTTTATTGTAGATAATTACTTAGGTTAAATAATTTGAAACACACATAAAGATATCATCTGATATGATTCAATATAACCCTTTAAATATAATTTCATTATCAGAATTGGAAAAATTCTTTTGAATAGATTTTTTTTTTCTACAAAACATCTAGTCTCTTCAAACCAATACTGTTTTGTTTATACTCAGGTGCAAACACACACAGACACACAAACAAATACATCTGCACATTTTCACTTGGTATTTCCACCCCCTACTTGCAAAGGCAAAGATATACTGTTATCCTTTTAAAAACAAATATTTTTTTTCTAGGTGACATGCTTCTTTAATTAAACTGTATTATTTGTAATGATCAAATATAATTAGCAGTAACAAGTATTTAATGAAAACAAACTGCTTTCCTTTCAAATCTTTCCAACCTATTGTACTTTAAGGCCATAGCTTCCCTCAGAAGATCACTGTATCACAACAACTAAAAAGAAGTATATGATTAAAAGACTGTCAGGTGCTGCATCGTTTCAGACAGATGAAAATAGGGAAGGTAAACACTGGAGATCCCAATTCATGTCATGAATTCATGTCATGTACAAATCCTATGATTTAAGGAATTGCTTCCAACGAAACAGTACTGTTAGTGGTTCAATGTGCTTTAGAGCTGGCTTTTAACTACCCCATTTGATATTGTTAGGCACTAAGACATTACCTGAGTATCTTTGATTATTACTGAGTGAGATGAGAGCAACGTGCGCTTTCACTGGACTCATTGACAGCAAGGTGCTATAACAACTCTCCTGTAATTAATTGTGAGTGAAAGGGGGTTTGGTTTTTGCAGCCTCGTAAAACTTTTCCCACATGGCTGAACCCACGGTCAGGAGACGTTAGGCAACATTAACTGCCTGCACATTCTGCAAGGCTCTGGAGGAAGCGGCTCGGCACTGGGGCTCCGATTCTGAAAACCCTGGGACACAAGACATCAGCATCTACCTTTCATCTTAGCTGAGATTTGGAGAGGGTTCAGACCACAGAGGCTCCTTAATTCTCACTAATTCATTTGCTTTCCTGATTCACTTGGCTTGGGATAACCTGCGAATGATAATGAACCTGTAAGGGGAGCGCTTAGTCCCTTGCCTTTGAATGTGCTCGGCATGGATTGAGGGCTTTCTGTGAATCTTGCAAGAGGAAAAGAATCTTATTAGCACTGATTGCCAGTCATGAGGTTGCCTCTAAAAATTGCTCTTGTATTTTTAACTCTTGCTTGCTTATAACAACCCCAGCTAAGGAGAGAGATGTGTTGTTTACACATTGAACACGACATTGTTCTCAACATTTACTCATTTCTCTTTGCAATTTGCTCTAATCATAACACATTTGCTTTATGTATGTCATTACTATACCACTATGAACACTTCATCATTTTTCCCATGATTATTCTACAAGTTCATAACTGGCCAAGTCCTCATCTCTTCACCCCCAGCTAAACATCCTCTTTGCATAAATGCATGCTCTCTATCATAAAGGGTCTAATTTCCTTTTTTTCCTTTTCTTATTAACCATTTCAGCAGAGCACAGGTGTACTGCTTTTTATGTTACATGGGGATTTCTAGTAGAGTTGCTGTCTCGTGTTTGTCTTACTGGGTTTTTTTTTTTTCCTTTTAATAAACATACTGTGACTCTAGATTTAAAAAAAAAATTAAACTCTGGTGAGAATATCTGAAAATAAAACTGAAAAAAATGGCTTATTTTTGCTTCTCTTTGACAAATAAACATTCATACTAAGATTTTTTTATTATTTTTTTCATTCATTTATGTGAATTTAGGTGACTGTACAGAAGAAATTAATGAAACCCAGAAATCTGTGTCAGAGTGATTCAGTTTAGACAATCAAATTCCTTCTCAGGTCAACAATTGCTAATGGTTGAGGATTTGGGGTCCAGTTTTGCATAAGTCCTGGTAATTACTAGAACCAAATTCTAACTCCTGACCCAGCCCTAGGAGATCCCACTATTAAGCACCATGTTCTGTTCTGTTCACATCCTTAAAGGTATAGATTGCTCTATTACCCAACTCTACCTAGAAAGATTTACAAACAGGCAACTCATCCTTTCTGCAAAAATGTGGTCTTTTTCTGTTGTTTATAGCTGTTTAATATGTGCAGTTCTAGAAAACCAGTGCTTCAGCTTTGGCATTTAGTAACAAGACTGGCACCAGCCAAGAGAGCCTTACACATATTCCACATCTGGGACATCTACCCACTAGCCAGAAATGAATGATGCTCTACTGAGACAAAGATAAAATCCTTTTGTGACAATTTATTTACCTTGTGTCTAGGCGGGGGCAGTATAGTGTTTGACTAAATAAAAACACAATTACTTCCAGTTTCAGCCAATGAAATAATTTCCTAAAATCCCCTTGAAATATGATTTTTACGCTTTTCCCCTCTGATTTGATGCTATCTCAAAAAATCTCGAAGTGACAAAATATTACACCCACTGTTTCTCAACAGAATTTGTCAAAAAAGATAATTATTTGAGACTGCTAGAATTCAAATTTGAACTGAAACTTCTTGTGTGGAAATACAGATTTCTATTATGTTGATAGGCTCAACTCTTCTTCAAAGGCCATGAACAAGAGATGATCAGCCAATGGAATTCATGTTACATGGGAATTCTAAAAGTTTGACATTTGCTTGTTGAATCATAAAACATTTCTGCAGGACAGTTACGAGAAAAATCCCAACTTGCTTTGGAAATGTCACACAAAAATATCTACTTTTTGCATCAAAATGTCAAAACAAAACAATGATTTAGGCTGCTATGTTTCAAAGTGTCAATTTGGTGCTTTTAATCAGTATTTTGGTTGTCTATGATGTGTAAATTTTACTTAGAATTTATTTTAGAAAACTTTATTGAATTTTACTTTTCTATAGCAAATCACAATTTTTGTTGGATTATTAAAATAATTTTTTGTAAAAGTTCCTCACAGATAGGTTTTTTGTGCATACCTATTTTTAATACATAAATACATAAAATAAAGTATATTTCACTCAAATTATTAAAAGAACCCAAGCACTACAAATTCACTTGAAGTGTAGCCAACACCATGGGGAAAAAAAACCCAACACAACCCTGTACTCTCACCAAAATATCCCACTCCCTTTTTTATTAGTAGTTAAACCTAGGTAAACAATGACATTCCTGTCTGAACAACATGTCTCAAAACTCATGAGAATTTAAATTCATCTTAAGAAGTGGAGGTCCTTAAGAAGAGTCCTGCCATGAGTTGGAAGAGACCCAACAAGCATTATCAAAGTCCTGCTCCTGCACAGGACAACCCTAAGAATCCCACCACGTGCCTGAGGTGTTAAAGCCCGGCTGCTCCTCTCATAGAACACCTCTGCAGACTGTGGGAAACACAGGAGCATTCCTGTCTCTCACCAGTGTCTCACTGTCCAGCATTTTCTTTATTTATCTGGCTGGGTTTTTTTTTTTCCCCACTGCAGCTCTCTGCTTAATAAACATTCTCTGCTAGGACACTCTTCATTTATAGCCCCCCCAGGTTAATTTCAAGCCCATGCAAAGCCCTGGAAATTTTGGAACAGGATTTGGCTGGGTCCTGCTCCTCTGTTAATCAGTATTTTCCACCACATTTTCCTCACCACTAACTTCACTCATAGCATTTTCAAAAATTTTGCACAATGTTGAGCAGTTTTACAGCAATAAAACACAACTCTTAACTAATCTATTATCCTTCTATGTCTGAAAATGTGAGTGAAATTGGAAAGTGGAACTCGCAGACATTTTACAGCTCAACTTGCAAATGTGCTGGAGAAGAAATTATTTTCTCCTCTTACACTCGAGTCAAAAAGCATCATTTGGCAAGTTACACTCATTTACATACATTTTCTATTAAACTTTTCTATCATAAAATATTGCCTTTATGATCCAGACACATAATTGATTATGCAATGCACCACCACCATCATCACAGTGAATTGCATTTTACGTGTTTATACTAACAGGGAAGGTGATCAGCTTCAGCCTCCTTTTCATTATAGGCATCATTCATCCTCCACCACCAAGATCTCCGGATACTGGAGCATATCCATCATTATCTAACTGCCAACTCTTTTCAGAGGTTCCACTGCTTTAAGCTCATTATTTCTTTAGATTGGTGAATCTATAGAGGATCATTCCAAAACATACAGCAGTCAGCATGGCACATGTGTACAGATGAATGGTGGGGGTTTGTCCTTCACAGTCTCTTTGTGCCTCTTTTTTGCTCCAGAACTGCAGCATGTAATGAGCAGGAAATGCATACTTATGTATCTAAAAATAATAAAAATTTAAATGGCCTTGAAAATAATGACCAAATAGTGGGATCCTTGTGTGGAAAGGCTGCTGTGGAAAAATCTAGTATACAGATTGCTCAGTAGTTTGGGGTTACCATCTCCTTATAATGCAAACTAAAACACATAGACAAAGAGCTCTGCTAAAATAAGGAATTTCTTTCCTGTCCCCATTTACCTCGCTGGATTTAATTTAATCAATAGCTGAATGGGGAAGAGGAGGAGAATTTGATGGTTCAAGAGACTGATAATAGGATATCGAACCTTTCATCTCTGTATCATTGATTCAACATAGGAATTGACACACTGGATCAGAGCAGTGGTCCATCTCCTCAGATCTGCTCTCTGACAGTGGCCTGTAGCAGATGTGTTTCAGGGATAGGTATCAGAAAACCTGCAGTAAGCATTTATGAAATAACCTGTCCATAGGAAAGGTTTCTTCTTAAGTCTTTATAATTTGGCTAATGTTCACCCTTAAGGTAATCTGCAACTCAAAAATATTTTACTTCTTGTGGACTGCAGCATAGGTGATATATTTATTTAAACACATATCTGAGTGAAGTCTGCATTCCGCTGAAGTCTTGGCCATCGAGTTGCACTGAGTTAAAGAGAAAAATTATGTATTGCAAAAATTACTAACTTCATTGCACTTCTTCTTAACTTGTCGTCTTTTTAAATAAATAACCTCTTCTATACACTGTGTACCCATTAGTGGCCCATATAGTTCATCTTCACTCTCATTAAAAAAAAAAATTAAACTTCTTAATCTGTCTTGAAATGAAGGGCTTTTCATGCTTCTAATCAATTACACTGCTCATCTCTATACTTCATCTATTTATGATACATTCTCTTCAAGGCAGGGTAACCACAACTGAATATAGTACTCCAGGTCAGGGCATACCACTGATTTATTTAATGACATTATAAGATTTTGGGCATTATTTCTCTCCCAATCTTTTTGTATCCTAACAGTTTGCTTGCTTCTTTGACCCTTACTCTATACAGAGCAGAGGCTTTCATTGAACCATCCAGTAGAAGGCACAGGTCTCCTCTTGAGTGACAATAATGATGTATTTGGATGGCTTAAATTATTCCTTCTTATGTTACATTTGTCAACACTGAACCATTATCCTTACCATTCAGCTAAATTTGTTAAATTTTACCAGTTTCCTTGGCCTTTTTTTGATCTTGAATTTTTGAAATTTCTTTGATCTTGAGTTTTCTTTACTGTCTGTTGTTGTTGTTGTTTTTATTGTTCTTGTTGTGCTTGTAAGTATTATATGCATTTTCCTTAACTAAAGTACAGGAAAAATAAACCAATTTCTGCTATGAAGTCTCAAAATCCACCCACATGTATATACATGCATACATTAACCCTCTATAGGTTCACAATTCTTTTCATTATTCTCCTTTACTTAAACAACTTCTAGTCCCTTCTTGTGTCTTTCTCTCATGGCTATATCCGGGCACTATTTTCCAAGGAGATTTTTTTCCAGAAATGTAGTTAAAATACTTTTTTTTGGGTTGACATAACACATTCTGGTAGATTAGGGAAAAAAATGGGCTTACTTTATGTGTCTATGTCACTTTCTGTCACACTGTTATGTCACTATTATATAACAGGAAAATCACAATATTATCATTCCGGTCCTAATTTTAGGTTAGAAAGAGACATATTGAGTTGGTTTTTCTAGAAACATTCCCGAAGCAAACAAAATCAGATTCTGAATTTGCAATTTTATCAACAAAGGCTGTGTTTAATGGGACATCATCTCAGTTTTTTCTTAAATACTGCTCCAAGTCTCATATGTTTTATTAACCAGTAAAATTATGAAGGCAGTTGACCTTGCTCCATGAGTAAAGTAAGTAAGTGGTCTTGATTTAGGTCTTAATAAAATGCAAACCAAAGCCCAAACAGATTACCTTGCTGGTAGCCTGAGCAAATATATTGTGCACAAGCAGTACAACGAAATGGGCAACTCTTTCACTAACGGGGGTATCTGGTCCTTTGATATTAGATTTAAGGAGTTCTGGCCTCACACTAAAGTATTTTTCTTCTGAGTGCTTTTCTATTTAAGGAAGCAGAAGTGCTGAGTCTTCCAAGCTTTCAAATATTCTTAACAAGGAGCATAATGGTATGTCACTGAGTATGTTAACTAGACTGCAGGTGGAGAGCTTTTTAATGTCACTCTGTGTCTAACACTATCTAAAATGCTTTGTGTTTGTTTATTTTGTAAAACTAAACTCTGTAATCCAGGACCTACCAGGAATGTGCTGTTCTGGTTCTGTGGACCTACAGGCCACTGGGACACAGCAGCTTCAGATGTGCACAGGTCCCTGCCTTCATTCTCCTCCACAGATCTCTCTGGACTGATGCATTCAGAGCAAACCCATCACCTGGAAGACAAAAAACCAGTTTAGTTACACTCCAGATTTGCATCACTTCAAAGATGTTGAGGATGAAGGAAGTGTCTGTATCTACACCCTTCACCCAACTGAGGGGAGATGAAGAGACAAAAAAAGCCCGGAATGCTCTGTGAGAGCAGGTGCCCCCTCTCCTGGCACCCAGCCTTTGCAGTGTGCACAGATACCAGGCTGGGAGCTGTGAGTGCATTTCTGCTTTACCTCTGCATACACATCCCTCACAGGCAGAGTTGGCAGGATGGAAGATTTAGCCCATAGCAAGGGAAATGTACATCATTCTCAACATTATTCATGCCAGAAGTGTTTTCAGGTTAATTTGTAAAAAAATATGACCTGAAAACCTAAGACTGAGTTTCAAATGAGACAGTTATTTTAAGTCTTGGTTTAGTAAATCTAATTTATTATGTGAGATAACAGACTTCTTCAATCCACTGCATGGCTTCATGGCTGAAGTTAGTAATTCATGTGAATAATGCTGCTAAAAAAAAGATGTTATGTGATCAATCCATAGCAGTCATGGTGCCTAGACAGCAGCTATCTTGACTGTTTTTCCTGCAGCACAGAATAGCTGAGAGGACTAGTTCTCTCAGCTGCAAATATCCGAGTTACAGGAGCACAGCTGGAACATCACGGCTCCCTACCCCTGCACAGCCTTTCCTATAGCTAGAGCAGCATGCCACTATTGAGGGCTAAAGATGAAAAAGTTTTTTAACTTGCTACTGTCATGCTTACAATAAAGTGTTCTCTCATCTTCAGTATTTCTAAATCTTTTTGGTGTTTAAAGCATAAACGTAGCATTCCTGGATGCCACCCTTGGTACATAAAAGCAAACAACATTTTCATAAACAAGGTAAAGCATGGCAATTACACAGAATGCACTGAAAGTGCCAGATCCAAGGCCAGGTAAAAGTGCACCCTTGAACTGCTGGGCACTCCAGAAAATACTTAATTCCAATTGAGTAAAATAGAAGATTGGAAGAAAAAAATTATTTCTTTAAGCAAAGAGCTGTAGGGTTTTTTCATGCATTAGGGCAGAAAATGATACTCTGTGGGAGTCAGAAGGAAATTTTTCTCCTTCAGATAAGATGTTGCACAACTGGCCAAGCACAACTATGAATGATTTACCAACAGTGCGTAAGGTATAAGATATAGCATTTAAGTCACAAGCTTAAGTCAGCTCTTCTGCTATGGCTGCTGCTCTGTCTCCTGCCTCCACATCTTACATTAATGTGGGGAAAAGGTAGTTAGCTCTTTTGGAAGAATTCAGCATTAAAAACACTTTGAAGCATGGTCTGATATTCTAGTCCAGCTAAGTGCTAGGATACTAGGATGAATGCATGAAGACTTTAGGAACAGGTATGAATACTGTGTTTGCATTTCAGCTTCAGTAAACATCAGGCACAGCTACAAAGGGAGAGAGTGAACTGCTACAATAGTAATTATTTACAGACGAAAATAGTTCACAAATGGAGTAAAAAAAGTAAGCAACTTACTTTTGTACTCTGTCTCTCGAGGGAATGCATTGTATCTCTATCTCACAACGAGAAACTCCTGTAATTGGTGGCCTACAGAAAGAAATACAAAATTAGATAAGCAAATGTAAACAAAGAAAGATAAACTTGGCAGTGTATGGGGTCCAGTAAATATCTAGTTCTTCTAGTACTTTATCAAGTATATTTATAAGTGCAGAGAGAAGAGTCCNAAAAAAAAAAAAAAAAAAAAAAAAAAAAAAAAAAAAAAAGGCTGAAAAAGCTGAGAAGGCTTTCCTGAAAAACCTTGTAAATGTCTGGCTAAAGAAATCACCTTACCCAATCCATGGAGGGTCTGCCAATAGCATCTTCATTATAAACATAGGCAAGTGCACGCCTGTCAAACTCACAGTCAGGGCTGTCTGCAGTACTTGGAGGAAAGAGTCCCTGCAGCACAGGGTGTTTGATGAGAAACTCAGCAGCATCCTGCACCTCGTGGACAGAGCCTGCTGGCACTGCTGCCCCACAGTACAGCCAGGCAGATGGAGGCACCAAGCTGGAGGTGGCAGCAGGAGCAGGGATGCTACAGGGAAGGTGGCTTCTCAATAACATTTCTGCTTCAAGCAACTTGTTGTCAGCAAAGTTTCAGGTTCAGGGAGCTGTGGCCTCCTGAAAACAGCTGCAGGACTGATGTAACTGCTAGTTTATTTGGCAAGCTCTAATATAAGGTTGAGATATTATGACGCTTGATAAGGAATTCAGGCTTTCAGCATGCACAGCAGAATGGCTGGTTTAGTGGATTTTCACCAATTTCCCACTGCTTCAGCACAATATAAGGATCCTGGAAAAAATCTATCAGGAAATAACCAGTTTCCTGTTTTCCATTTTAAAAGCCTCTCATTTCTGATGTGTTAATAGCTTTCATCCCAAACATTTGCTAATATTCAAACATCTGAAGAAATCACAGTAATTTCTCCCTATTTCATTTGTAGCTGGACATGAAAAATGGATTCTCAAGACTAAGCGGCACACAAGACAAGGACTTTTTGGCACATTCAGTGACAGTAAATCTTTGTCTTTTATCCTTCCAGGTTGAGAAGTATTTGCGCCTTATTTCATGCTTTTAGTCAAATTGCAGACGTCTCAGCTGACAGACACTCCTCCTTTCGTGAGCCTCTTTCAACAGAGGTATGGCTTAAAGATGATATAACCTCTTAATAACCTTAATCAGGCTATTTTTCATTATGTTTTAATTCATTATAATCCTAATAAGTCTGTGGAAATCTAGAATTAAAATTTGTTTCTTTAATGACTTATCTTTAAAACATTAGCTACACATGGAATTAAAATATTATTTACCAAGAAAGAAACAGATGCATTGGTAAGACAAAACATTACCCTGTTGGATCTAGAGGTTTTATTTAGGGAGAACAAAACAAAATCCATAAGGGGCTGCCCTCTCTCCTCAGCCTAAGCCCAGAAGGTAATACTGATTTGTTACTAACCCTTCAAGTCACTATTTCATAGCTACTCCAACATCTTTTGGCAGCACATAAGATGTCCTGCTGCGTACAATTAACCAGTGTGCTGCTCGGGCAAGTGGTACTACAGCTCCCAGTGTGTGCACCATGGTCTCTTTGTTCTTTGTTTAACTACTGATCAATGAGGCCTCAATGCAAACACAGGGGCAGTTCTTCCATATGCTTTAGGTAAAATGCTTGCTGTAGGAGCCCACAATAAAAAAAAACTTTCTACACAGCCCATAAAACCCAAAACACCCCAAAGAAAAGGGTCTCAAAGAGCACCCAAAAGTGAGAACATTTTTGTGTAGCTTAAGTACCTACACATCTAGCCACAGTCTGTTTCACTTGGGTTTTCCACTGAAGAAAAATAATTATGGTAAAACCCACAAATATTACCTTTACTTCCTTGGGGAGGAACTGGTATGGAACAGGTATGTCTGGAGCTGTGGGAACAATGGGAGTTTCGGGTTCCAACATGACTTGCGGTCCAAATTTGGGGCAAGCAGATCTTTGCAATTCAAACAATATCTGTAGCAGACTTCTGACCTCCTCACTGGCACCTCACACTGATTAGTTTACAACCATCAGTCACTACCAAACAACAGGGCTGAGATATAAAAGGGACTTTGAGGGAAGTTTTGAGATATGGGTTATCAGGTAGCACTAGATGCTATGTTCAGGAAATGTGTTCAGCATCATTTATTGGTCCTGGATTTAGTTCAATGTGAGATTATTGACTCTTTAAATGTAGAGGAATTTTTAGTGGGATTTTATGAGTTACTAGTCTACAGATCTAAAATAGCAATACTAGATGTGTGTGTGTTGGTATTGCAGCCACAACAGCATTCCAAGTGAGTAGACAAAGCTCAGGTCTCAAAAAATGCACCGTGCCAAGTTTTTATATTCCAGACACCATTTAACCAGTGTCATATGACTCAGAGATAGTTCAAATATTCAATAATTTTCCCAGTAAATCCCAAAATGTAGAAAGCATCACACTTCAGGAGACAAAGGGCCAAATAGGTAAGAGGAAAGTGAAAGGAAGAAGCAAGGAGCAGGAGAAAGACAGGATGATTTTGTAGTCAGATTCTACACATTTAGACTGAAAAATTATGTACATTTAGTACTCTATTTGTGCCACCCTCCTCTGAAGTACTGGCTATTGTCAGAGACAGGAAATTGAGCCAGATGAACCCTAATCTAATATGGTTTCTCCTGTAATCCTATTTCCATGGAGATCTGTTATTTTACTGAAGGCAGCAGAACTAACAGATTCTGTTATTTGATAATTGTGAATCTGTTTTTGAGGATCTAACTGCAATAAATTGACTCCTTTCACTTCCTCAGATAACAAATTCTGCCTAGGGATCTTTTGAGTCAATGTGAGACACACATACAGGGCAGGCCTTCCGGCTCATAGCCTGTTACTCCCTACAAGTTAGTCTGGTTTGTGCATTTCTATTTATCCAGCTGGAAATGAGTTAATAGAATTTTGAGGACTCATAACTTTTAAACTCATTACTGTCTAAAATAACGCATTTTAATATCACACCAGTAGTTTAGTTGTTTTCCTAAATTCCTACTGTTATCAAAAACACGATACAGACCAACAGAAAAGAGTTTGGAAGAAAAACATTTAAAAACCCCAATCCCAAGAAACAAAAACCCTAGAAATCTTCGTGGACATTTACTTGCAACATAATTATCTACCGTTTTTATAAACAAACAACGACAACAACAAAAAAGGTAAGTTCGTATGCTCAACACCACTTCAAATTTTCACTGCTCGTGTTTCAAAAAGCCAGGCTTCTGCTGCCTGTGCCTGGCCACACACACTAAGGAGGGCTGCTAACAAAGGCCGGGCTGGGCCGTGCCTGAGCGGGGCTGCGGGCTGCGGGCTCGCACAGGCTGGGCAGCAGCTGCTCTGGGGAAAATGGAGCTCTGCTCGGCCGTTCTCCTCGGGCTCTCAGAGCTTGGGGGAGGCAGTTTCCATTTGCTCATGCTCGCTCACTGAGGCTGTTATGAGGCAGTTAAAAAAAATAATGAATGCTGTTAAATATGTATTAGTAACTTGTTGTTAACAATAAGAGCTAATGGGAGGACATTTCCAAGCAGTTAATGATTGGCCAGAGGAGACGACTGGGGTCCTTAAGGCAGTCAGTCATTAAATGTGAAGCAATACCCGTGCTTTCACCCACTACTGCTATTTGCATCTTCCCTTCTCTCTTTACATTTCCAGCTTTCTGCACTCCATTGATGGGAATTTTCTTTTCTTTTCTGATGTGCTGGCCCTATTCCCAGCCCTTAGTAACTAGCACAGATCTCCACTCGCAATAGTCTGTGCGGTTTCCAATAAATTATGCTTGTATTGCTGATTAAATGAAGATTATTACTATTAAATATTAAAATGAAGACTTTAACCACATTTTAGCAATCACAGATGAAAAAACTACCCAGATCAGTGTAATCCATTTATTGGTTTATAGTGGAGAAGTCCTATAGGGAGTGTCACAATTCCCTGTGCTGTCCCTGAGTGCATTTTGCATTAAGACCTGTGATTCAGCTGAAAGATATAAAAAAATCACACACAGTCAGACAGATCCCTCCTGGCTACACATCTGAGAAGGCTCAGGAGCATAAGGTCGACACACAGCAACTTATGCTCACAAAATGAGCGGAGGACCACCTGTTTCAGATGTTAGTATGCAAAGATTTTCAAGGTCTGGAGGTTTTGACCAAACCACACCACTCTTGGGGGATCTGTTCTCTCTCCCCCTTCCCCTCCCTCCTTTCTTCCTCCTACTAACCATGCCCGCAAAAGTAACAAAAGTTAAAGGACAGCAAACTACTTCATGGAAATATGTTTTAAGTAAAAAAAGTTGTTTATCTTGTTCCAGGTGTTTGATCCTGAAGTTGTTCAGCCATGAAAAGCAGTTCTTTGACACCAGAATAATCTCTGGTGTTACTATAGACTGACTTGTCACTAACAGTTACCTTTTTTCAGTAATACCTTTTTCCTTTATTTTATCCATTATTTCTGAGCTCTGCAGCTTAGCTCTAACTTGAAGACAGTCACAGTGCATTTTCTTAATTACATTAACTATATTTACATAACAAAAAGGCTCTATTGCATTTCATGCAAACTCTGCTGCTTATTGTTGGACTCCTCTTTATACTTACAAAAATGATCACTTTAAATAATGAGAAGACTGCTCTTTCTTTTTAGGTTCTTATGCATTTTTAACTATTTTAAAAATGCTATGCATTTTTAACTATGACCTAGGACTATCCTAGAATCGCTGCAAATAGATAAATCAGTATGTTGGATGTATTCATACTCTTCCATAACACAAGCCATTCTTATTTTTAAAGTCCATTCCTTTGGAAATCAGTCTCAAAAGAAAGATTGGATGGTAGACTGCAATTTGTCGAAACTGCATTAAGAAACCAAAGGAAGCAAGCAATGATATTCCATGTAAACAGAATTTCTTAAGAATGTAGATGAAACATGAACACACGAAGTTTGGGAAAGAGCAATCTAGTGTTTCATTTAATAAATTAAAAATGCTTTTTCTTTAGATAATAAAGCACTGGAAGTGGACAGAGTATTCAACTACTGGTGCCTTTCACTTTTTCTTTAGTTCAGAGCAATAGCAATTACTAATGCAGAAATCACTGAATTTCACAGCTTTCTGTGTTTTGCAAGCCTTCCATAAAAAATAATTTCAAAAATTTGTACTGTTCAAAGAGATTTAATGAAGGTTTTGACAAAACAACTGCTTCTTCACAGGCTGTATTCCTGTCATTAACTATTGCCATTACTGATGTAAGAGGGTCCTCACTTCTACCCTAATTGGACAACACTAAAGGTAATAAAGAAGAAGATGAAGTTGTTGAAGTCTTGTAAGGGAATCTTTAAGTCTCTTTTGGAGGGGCACAATTTGTAGACCAGGAAGAACAAGGACAAGGGAGAGTGGCCAGACCATTTTAGGACTTCTAAATACTCCTGCAGTTACTTGTCTCAGAGATTGCCCATGTCAGCTTTAGGTCATTGGAATGCTTTTTGGCTAGCATAATTTAAAAAGCAAATTTCCTTGATCCTAATCACATGAAAGAACTATTTGGGGTGATTGCATATGCAGTTTAGAAACCCTGATGGTGGGTCTGTCACTCATGGGGACGGCCAGCACTCTCCTGCTTGGGAGCCCTCACTGTCAAGTATCCGACACATCAGTAACTTCACTCTGGCTGCTTTCATTTTGAGACTGAGTATCTCTGTTTGAGTCATATCTGTAAGGCACAGCAGAGTCAGGACTTCCTTGCGGTAGGTGCTTTTCAGAGAGCTCGCTCCCCGCTGCCTCAGTGAAAGGAGCTTACGTGTGGGATGAGTGGGTACACCTCCAACTCACGGCCTCTGTCCTTCCCCTGACCCCTGCCTCTGCTGCTCCTTCTTCCCTATTCTGTTCTCGACCTCTTTTCACAATTGCCCATCTTCCTCTGCAGATGGTCTCTCTGCTGTTCTCTCACCTAATATAGATTTTGATTTGTCACAGGGAAAAAAAAAAAATGCAACCAAGAGAAAGAAGGTTGGTTGTGAGCTTCACATTTATGCTCCCTCAACAGAAACCCTACCCGCATGAAAATCAAACAGAGAAGGGAATAAATCATGGTGATTTTGAGACCAGATTTTCTCTGATTCCCTGAGAAGCCCAGAAGTCAGGAAGTCACTGTCGGCTCCCTGTTTCTGTGTTTCAGTCTTATTTTCAGCACAGGTTAGAATTTTTTGCCACCACTTTTGGCTCTTATTCGCCTTTCTTGGAGAGGGAGGCATATGGGAATGCTTGACAGACCTTAAGATTCTGCAGTCCTGAGGTAGTGAATACTATTACAACTAAAGCAGCCCTGAAAGTGCTCCGGCTTCTTCCCAAGGACAGCCCCAAATCTCCTTACAATCTGCCCAGGCTGTTCTCAGCAAAGCTCTGCAAGACCCCAGGTTTTTCCCCCGGAGATTCACAGGGTGTTAAAAAAGAGCAGTGCTCTGTGTGGCTAAGCAGTGTTGAAGTGAGACCATCCAATGACAAACACAACGTGAGCTGAAGTCGGAGGCAGTATCAGTCCTCCCTCCCCCTCACACCGTGACGGTGCTTCTGTATCACTACAGATACATTATCTTATTTACAGAATTACAAACTAACGATAAGGTATGAAAATGCAAAGCACTGTGCTAACCTGGAGTCTCTCAGTTTCCTCCTTTGGTGCATTTGTCTCATAATAAGAGGGATGTTTTTTGTCTGTGAATAATAAACACTTTGAGCTTGAATTAATTCAAATATTTCTCTCCTATCTCAGTTGGTAAAATAATAGGGATATTCCAGGCTATCTTCTATTGCCCATTAATGTTGTGTATATAAATAAGCCAGGTTATCTTTTTCTTGTGAGAAATATTTTATCTAACAGGCTCTTGTCTAGTGGTTCCAGTACTCTACCACTCTAAATTAGGACACTTTATCTTAAGGCTTCATAATCTTACGAGACTATAATTGGAAAGTTTATAAAAAAAAATCCTGCTTTGTAAGCTTGGCAGCTGAGATAGAAAGAGGGAATGAGAAGGGCTACAGCAGAATTACACCATCACTGCTAGCCTGACTCCGCTTGACAGAGCCGTTTAATATTTTGACAAGACAAAATATAAAGCAGCATTTTATTCTGTAGAGACTTCACTAGACACAAGCATGGAAGTGCTTGTGATCAATAAAGTTTGCGGTGGAGAGTGATTTATTTACAGCAGGGTATTATGTAGAGAAAGAGCTGTGATATTTCCACAGGCTTTGACGGCATAATGGGCCCCTCTCAATCCTTACATGGAAGGGTTAGATTGTCATGGTTGCTCAGGCAGTATTCAAAACGTTATCTGATCAGCCTTAAAGACTTCAGAACGAGACAGATGATTAGTTACCCTAAACGATTCTCATCATGCAGAAATTGATGATTTAATATAGTCAATGACAGACGATTCCATTTGTACTAGATAAAGTGTCTGCGGTTTGTATCAATCATAATAGAGTTATTATTGAGCATAAAAGAAAAGCATGTTTAATATCATTAATTCCAGATATGTCGCTTTCCACATCTGGCATTCATCCATAGAGCAGAACCACTCCAGGCTATCATTCCTGCCTGTGTGCTGGTGACTCCAGTGTTTTTTGTAATTTCAAAATGTTTTTCAGCACCTCCAGCTAGGTGCAATAACAGTTTACAGATTACCTATGTCATCACATTTTGACAAACTTCTCAATCTGATGTGACCTTCATCTTTAGCCATCTGCTTGCCTTTGTTTCTGCCTTTTTTTTTTTTTTTTTTTTTTTTTTTNTTAATAAACCTCTGCAGCTTAAAGCTGTAGTGGTTTGCTCCATATTCTTCTAGGTCAACATTTCACCTGTGTAAATCCAGAAACACAGACTGAAATGTACAGGCAGAAATCTGGGTTCAAGTCTCAAGGTAGCTGACACCGGGCAAACCTCCCAGGTAGATGTTTTCATTATTTATATCAAATTCTTTTTAATTGTTAATTGTTGATTATTGATTGTTATCTACAATCTCTGTATAAAAATGAGCATTGAAAAAATATCTTATGTGCAGCCAGTCCTTCTGCAGGACCTTTGTGTTTTTGAATTTCTAGAACATCTAGGGCAGAGTCTGGAGGTTTGTAATACCAAATCATAAATACCTATAAGTGACAGAGCAGAAACCATGCTGAAAATGCAGCTCAGTCCACTGCCTGTGCAATTCATGCATTCAGCCATGGAACCCCAACACATACACCAGAGAATCCAAACACATGTGCATGCCACTGCTGTCCAGGAGGGAGATTAAAATACCAAAAAACTGCTGCATCTATGTACAGGTATTTTTTTCTCCTTATTTTCCTGAATCCCAGCTAAAGCTTGAAAGAGGAATGGATTTTGTATATCTAGTCACTCAAATGGACAATCACATGGTTTTAAGTGATAGATGCTCAAAAAAAAAAAATGGAGTTATAAAAGAGTGCAAGTAAGCTTGTTTTTAAACACTGAGTCCAACATTTGCTGTTATATTGCTCAAATAAGAAAATTGGCAAGACATTCCTTTATATGTCATTGTAGGGGCCTTCTCACCCTTTTTTCCCTCCTTGCATGGGTGTTTTATACCGGTGGGGAGAACAGTCCAAATGAGTTGGCCAGCTGCCATTTCAAACAGTGGGAAGTTTACTGATGCTGGAAGCTTTATTTATTTTGTGTTTTATTTTGGAAGATGGAGTAAAGAAGGCTGGTAGCATTTCAGGGGCAAAGAGTTGTCCTGTACTTCAGGCTCTGCCATCAACCAAGCATTGTAACATCTCCCATCCTGCAGAGTTCAATTTAAAGATCAAATCCACTATTTACTTCCTCCTCTCTACTGTCACTCCTCCAATAGAAATAACAAGAAGACTAAACCATCTGAGTAACTACTACTGTATATTCAAGTATTGTAACCAGGGGAGGAAAGGAATGGTAACCACTCTGTAGGTAGTGCAAATTAGTTGGTAATCCTGTGCAAAACAAGAGGCAGAAAGGCACAGCCCTAAACTGACCTCAAGGCCCAGATAAGGCAGTTATCAAGACCAGTTAATATTAATTAATAAAGGTCTTGACCTTCCTACTTCTATTTTATTCTCTCTGTAGTTACTGATGTTTGCTTCAGTGGTGAAGCCATTTTTTGCAGTAGGGAAGAGCTTGTGGCTGCTCATCCCCAGTCCTCCCCTTTCAGCTGCTGCCCATTCTGTTTGTGCAGATCATGAAACCAGACTGGTGAAAGGATGCCGTGCTACCTCCAGACATCTCAGCTCCTCTGCCTGTCTCATTTTGGTGATCTGGTTTTCAAAACCACCCCTGAAACTGTCCCTGCAGAGCAGCCAAGAGAGAAAGGAGCTGCCCTGATCAGGTGAGAATAAGCAACCAAGGGAAGTGAGGAATATGCTAGAAAGACATTGCTGGCTGGGGACATGCTCCAGCAGTTCCATCATCAACACCACCACTTCTCAGGGACTTTAGGCAAAGACCTCCAGCCTCAGCCAAGATTGTTTTAACATCTAAGAGAGAAATCATCCCTAGGAAACTACCAACAGTTACTGAACATTATTCACCCCTGTGCCCCAAATTTCTGAATACAGGTGAAATAGGTACAGTTTTGGTGAACCACTTGAAAAAAAAAAGGTAACAGGTATCAAGGATGAGACAAGGAGTAACCATTACCTAATTTTGGTTAGTTCTTTTCACATTAAAAATTCTTTCACTGTGAAAATAAGATGAAAATTTAAGTATTCAATACAGGAAGCTATAAATATAAAATATAGGTGCAGAATATAGCATATGGCTTAAAGCAGCAATGATAAATCACCACAATAACTCAAGTGCACTCGACAGCTGAAACTGCCAGAGCAGAGTAACAGGTGACTGCTTCCTCAGTATCATTAAACATTTTAGTACAGTTATTTCTGGCTGCAAATAAGTAAATGCACATGTGCATTTGTATGTATGAGTATGGAAGCGTAAATGAGAGGAACTGCTACCAGTAAGTTATAAAAATAAAGAGAGTATGTTTTCAGTTCTTCAGAAAAGCTCTGAAAGAAGAAAAAACCTGTATTTTCCTCTAAATCTGCTTACTGGAAATTACCACTATCTCAGAGGACACCTACCTTTGGGCTTCGATTTCTAGCACGAGACATGGGGGAAGATGGCTGGTTTGACAGGTGTCAGATGATGTTAGCATGCTCTCACATATTCTCTAAGAATCATCTCATGGCAAATCTATCCACCATCTTTTGAAGGAAAAACAAAAAGAAACTTCCCAAAACCTGTAAGGAAAAAATCATTCAAATTATTCTCCAGCATATAAAAACTTCCTATTGAAGAAAACAGCTATTTGTAAAACTAAAAATAAAAGAACTCTAAAGGAAGATTTAGGAAGAGATGGAAGAATGAGATATCCTGGATCACAGCAGTGAATATATAGGTAGACATTTTTAAAGAAGACTGAATTACTATCTGAATAAGATTTCTAGTCTTGAGAATTAAAAGGTTCAGAAAAATCAAAGAGACAGAGCCATATAAAATGCAGAAGGTGAAATTTTCCATAGAGTTAGCAGATTAAAAAAAAAAAGAGTAATGACTGTTTTAAGTGGAGAAGGAGTAGAAAAAGAGCTGTAATATAAACTGAAGAGTGGTCCAAGAGGATGCACAGGCACTGGACACTGTGTTCTCTGGTGTGTATATCTGGTGTACTCCACCACTCAGCTGGCCCTGTCTCGGCCATAGTAGAATGCAGCTTTTGACTCCTGCAGAGGGCACAGATCCTGGACAGATCCAGTCTCCTCCACCACTGCTTCCTACTATGGTGGAAATAGGATCTGTGAGGACAACATAGTGCTGTTGGCAGTCATAGCCGCTCCCCAGTCCGGCAACCTTACATTTCCCTTTGCTTTGCCCCTGATACCTTGTATTCCCTGACTCTCTTGAACAGCTGTTTTCTGCATCACTCTGAGTCTTCTCTTGAGCACTAGATTTCTATACCAGTTTAGAATTCCCAGGTATCTCCCAGAGTTTTGTACCCAACTCCCTGAATGCAAAGCAGTAACTCCACTCACAGGGCCAGTCTCTGGACCCATTGGAACAATGGGAAATGGCAGGCCGGCAGTGACATGGGCAGTTTTATTTCTGCACGTGGGCTCTGGTGGGATCAGCCCTTGTCATCAGTGGCCACAGGTCAGCATTAGCCCTCTTATAAGGTGTGCAGAATGGCTTCCTCTCTGCACACAGGAAAATTCCTCCAATGGAAAATAAAACTATTTAGAAGCTTAAAATAAGCAATGATAAGAATGATGAGAATTGTTATACAATACTGGTGGGGACTGAGGGATGTGAAAGACACCTTGGGAAGATGCTGGTGAGAACAAAAAACATGACAGCTATAGCATTGGACAGGCACTAGCAGTAGAGTTTGCCCCATATGCATCCAGGCAAGCAGTGGAGTACAGGCCCTGGTAAAGCTGGATTCCTTAGCCTGACAGAGCCTAGCCTACCCCCGTGACAATTTAGCAAAAAAANAAAAAAAAAAAAAAAAAAAAAAAAAAAAAAAAAAAAAAATCTGTTTTCTCACTAGTTTTGTAAGCCAGTCGTGATTTACATGTCTTTGTCCAACAACAGGATTTTCCCATGAGAATCAATCTCTTTTCAGTTTCAGCCCTGTCCCCAAAATCTTGAGATGTTTGGTTAAACCGACATTTCAGCCACTTTCCTTCAGCAAAAGTGACACTGAGCACAATAGCAGAGAAACTGAGAGAGGGCTGCATGTAGACAGGCAAGAAAATCAAACTCAAGAACCAGTACTGTGTGGAGCCACTTAAAGTCAAGACAAATATTTTATTTCTCACCTTTCAAGCAAATACATGTCTTTTGTGTCCACTCTTTAGGGTTACATGGAAAAGTGAAACCTTGGAGACAGGAAAGAAAGAGACAACAGGTTATTACAGACCTCACTGCTGTCCTGAGTGATTCTTCCTTTACTCCATATAGTGAATTAGCTCTTTGTAGAAGAATTGAGTTCAAGTCTTAAGACATAGTGAATTACTATTCTAATTTACCAGTGTCAGCTCTGTTTCAAATCACTGTTAATCATTTAGTTTTGTGTGTTTTACAAAGTTGAGACAGATCTTTCTAAACATATTGTGAGGCACATGGAGTTACATCTTACATACTTATACATATATATTTCAATAAATTCATAGTTACTAAAATTTATCTATAAGAAACAGTGTTTGAGTTCCAATCCATCTTGTGATCAACATCATCCAGTAATTTTGTCCCTTTTCTTTTTTTATGCAGGTCATCCATTCAGTTCAAATTCTGTCAAAACAGTACAGTTGATCTAATTCCTCATAATCAAAGCAGTTACTTTGAGTTTTAGTTTGCTATAATTGTACTGCTACAGAATTTAAACATTTTAAAATATGGGGTGGGCCTGGTGTTGCAGCCCGAGCAAGCATCACCTCAAGTCTCTGTGGCCTCTCCATAGCTTTCCGGTGCCTGTCATATTATCATCTTTCCACTTGCGCTTATAAAGAGTTTATATCTGCACCCTGGCAGTTTGATATTAATTTTCTTTTTCTGTACTTGATGTTTGATGCCTCAGCATAACTGAAGGCAAATCCACCCACAGTATCATGCAAAGCAGAAGTGCTCTTTCCCTCACAACTTGATTTTCCACAGCTTCCCTAAGCCCTGGGTTTTCTCCTGAAGATTTCACTCTTAGCAGTCTGTTTTCTGTTCCCTCCAGGAGGGATTGTGCTGTGTATTTTACACAACTGGATATCCTATTCTGCAATTAAAATATGCACATTTCTAACAGTTTGTTTTCCTTTAAAGAGCTAAAAGCATAGGATCATCTTTCCCTGGCTCTCTCTCGCTGGCTGCCCAACGAAGGAGGAGTGAGCTCAGAAGGATTATCACAGGAAATAAACCTGCAAATGGACAGGGCAGAGAGGAAAACAAATCAAGGTGTAAGTGCATAAGATGGACCTCAGTGATGCTGTTGGTAGAATGCCTTTGGAAGGGTGGGTTTGTACTGCAGTGAACTTCAGAAAAGCTTTCTGACTTGGTCTGCTATTCCCAACATGAGGAATGATATCTGTAGCCGAAACAACTTGCAGAGAAATCTACTCATATTAAGAAAAATGTAAACAAAGTTGATTGATTCAGATCTCGCATCCTCATCTGGAGATACTGTGACTGGCAAATTACCTCTCTGAGAATATAGATGCAATTCCCAGCTTGTTCCAATCTGCAGGGTCTTCCTTACAGGGATCAGTTAAAGTGAATCTCATCAGAAGGGTTCATTTCCCATTCCTGCACAGTCCCAGGTTCCCCATGCCCTCCATGTTCCTGGGACCTGGCATGTGGGAGGAGAGTTTTTTGCCACAATTTTGGGCAGTATTTTAACTGGCATACTCTCCTAAAATCCCAGCCTAGAACTTGCTCACATACTAGCATGACCTTTAGCCAATATGATATGCATATGTTCATGTCCACATGGAACAAAAGCTCAGTAAAAAAATGTATGGAGGTGCCCAAGTTGTATATCAGGTTATTAGTCGTCCCTTCCCTTCATATAATTAGGTCTTTTTCACATAAAAATGCACTGGAATACCTGCTAGGAGCAAGGCTGTGAAAAATCAAAACACCTTTGATCAAACTTGTTGGAAATGAAACCAAAGAAAGGGAATCTTACAGCCCACATTATATAAAGAGATAACAAAATAAAAATTAGTGTATTTGCTGCCACCCTACTTTGCAGCACACGCAGTGTACACCTACCACACAATAACATACCTTACTGAATAATAAATCACACTTTAGTCCAAATAACCCAAAGCATTTTACAAACACTAATTAAAATTTGAAATATCTCTCTGAGGTACTTAAACAACAATGTACATAATTTGTAGGTGGGAAAAGTGAGCCAAGGGAAGGTTAAATTAACTTGCTCAGGATGAGGAGGGGAATCAGTGAAAAATCAGGAAGACGATATGTGTCTGTATCCCACTCCTCTATACAAACTAAGGGCATCCGTCCTTGAATCTGCAGAGTGAGTCTTAGAGTAACTTTATAAAGGTTGTCCAGAAGATTACTTGTCAGAGTGCATTTAATTACTATGAATTCGAAGTATCTGGGTTTAAACTACTATGTAGGCTCTATCGTATCACTGTTTCCCAGTGTTGCAAGACTCTTAATGGAAAAAGCAATCCCTGCTCATCATATAAACCACTTCTGGGTCTGACTAAGTGACAACTGGATACAACCACATGAGTTCTCCTGAGATGACCACTAATTGGTCCTTCATGGCAAGTATTGCTGCCTCCAGGAATTTGCATTGCATCACACAGAAACATAAAAACTGTGAAATAATTACAGAAGAGCTGCAGGGAGAGAGTGTTGCCACAAGCAATGCTCTGGCCTCTCCTCCTGGGCTGTGTCATGCTCTTCCCAAGCAGCAGCAGGAGCTCCCAGTCCCTTCCCCTGCACAGGGGCACCACTGATGAGCTCCCCCATCCTCCCCCATCCCCCTTCTGAGGATTAACATTTTGCCTAATTGTAACTATACCTGCCCCCATGAAATTATCTGAATTGCAAAATAACCAAATAAAAGCAAAAAATTACCATACTTATTTTCTAGATTTATTGTTCCTCCTGTTAGCAGGGGTCATTCCTCGGCACCAAGCAGGAGGGTAGGAGGGAAGCAGGAGGCAGAACTCTGTGCAGAGGGGTGGCCTCTTCCATGGACAGTTTTCCACCAGAATTGTTCACAAAACTTGTGCAGCACTGGAGGCAGCTTTGTGACATTCCTGGGGTATTTAACATTATTGATCTTTTTTGACAAATGAGTAATGTAACACGTTCATTACCATTAATCATCCTTTTTCTAATTCAGGTAAACAAGGGGTAGTTTGGTTCTTGCTCAACCAATATCTATTTTCGTAATTATTTTTACAAGGACCCTGTTTGATGAAATTCAAATATCTATTTATTTTGAAGAAAAATATTGATGTTCTTTTCATTTTAGCCAAGTATTCCATGAAGGATCAACTTTCCTAGCTGTGCTATTAAAGAAACAAAAAACAAACACGCTATTGTTTCTTAGAACTACATTTTAAAACTGGGTCTGCTGGTTTTGGCTCTATTAGCATGGAAGTTGACAGTTAGTTTCACAACAATGCTGGGTGGAGAAGAATCAGATTCCCATCCCCTTGCTTGCCTCTGGCAGCTGGGTTGTTATTAGATGTGATTAAAACCCCCACATGTTCCCATCACAGGAGCAACCAGCTTATGGGTTGCCCAGTGCAAATGCTGCTCCCAGAAGGTCCTGCTTTGCTCAGAAGGTGTTTGCTTGGGGTGTGAACTGAGAGATCACACGGGCTGGCTGTGGCACTGCTTTTGCCTGCCTTTCCACCAGGAAGGAATGTTACTGATCCCCCGCGCTTTTCCCAACTCATCAGCATCCTTTATCCCCGGGATGTCAACCACCCTGCAGGGGACAAAGAAACATAGAGAGTTCGATTTTCCCAACAGATCTTTCCTGTTGTGATATATTTCAATAACATTAAAAATACCTTCTTGTTATCTGCTCCAAATCTCTTTAGTTAGAACTGTCAAGACACAGTAGATGTACTTCTCAGGTTGCTTTTGCTGGCTCCTTCAGAAACCCTTCACCTGCTAATGCTGACTTTGCTGCCTTTTCACACCTTTTTCAGTGCTGATATCAGGCCTGCTCTCACTGGTTTCTAAACACAGACTTTTTAAACCACACTTTGAGCTGGGCTATTTCTTTTTCCTGGTAACTGTAGGCAGGAGCACTGCAAGCCTAAGCCCAGTGTTTCCAGCCCTGCTGTTGCTCTGCTCTCCCAGGAACTCTGGAGCCCCTCTGCCAAGAGCTGTGATGCCACAGCACGAGCAGTATTTCCCATGCCCTGCCTTTCTAACGTTTGTGGCAGCACTATTTTTAGAAGGGATAAAGGTGATACTGCTATTTCCCCTATTATTACTATTTCAGTGCTCTGATGCTGTTCCACATGTACAGTACTGACAGGCTGTTCACAGAATAATTTATAAATGTAGATGTAAAGCACATTTATTTCTCCTAATGAACATACCAATAATGCTCTCACAGTGATAATAACTCTGTTTCCTGAAACCAACAAACCCTGAAATAATATTGACAGGACCAATTGCTTGAAACTTGGTAGAAACAGATTATATTGAAGACACAAGAAGTCACAGTAGGAATCCCATAAGGCAAATGACTCCACAGAGAATAAAAGGTATGAAAAAAATCTCACTTGTATTTTGAAAACACAGCTTCAATAATTTATCATGTCATTTAAAAGAATGAATAGGGGTAAATATTGAGATTTCTATGGAGTAAAAAGGAATTATTCCTAAAATATGCCATTAGCTAATACAGAACTGTAATTTCATTTTTTAACAGCCTCAGTTTCCAATAATTGTAATACCAAGCCCTAAGAATGTTTCTTATTAGAGTGCAACAAAATTCTCTCTTGAGCCTTTGAATGCAAAAGAAAAGATGAAATTGGCATTTCAAAAAATCCTGATTATGGTGGAATCATTGTAAAAAATCCAATGTTAACATAAATTCAGTTAGTTAAGGTGTATCTATTAATAAATATGTGGTGTACCGTCATACTATTTCCTGGTATAAAGATTTTTAGGGCACATGAAGAAGGTCCCCTTCACTGCCTCACCCCTTTTTACTATCTGATTTTACGCCACACAGATAGCTGTATAAGAATGAGAAAAAGTAGCTTACTGCTACTTCTTGGGCTCTCAAGTGTCTGACGGCTGATTCAGAGAGAAAGAAGTTTTAAAGTGAATCATTTCAGAGAGAAAAAAAGGCTAATAGATAACAGCTCTGAACTGGATCAGCTAGGCAAGAAATAAAACTGGAGCTTCACCAAATTTCAGATACCTCCAAGGAGACGATGTCAGAGAAGTTTCAGATATATTGCCTAGAAAATGAAGTTAGAAAGAGAATAGTAAATCACAGAACAGGTGGAAACTGAGGCAATGTAAAAAGGAACTTGACATCTCAAATAGTCAGGGGACTAATAAGGATTGATATAGAGAGGCTGTCCCTGACAGCTGAACTGGTCCACATGGGTAGACTGGGAGAAATGGAGGCCACACGACTCCTCTCCTTTTCCTGCCAGTTGTATTAGGAACATCACATTTTGCTCGTTCAATTCAGTTAAGGCAGAGACCAGAAATAAGAACCCCATGTCATGAAACTGCACTTAGAAAATGTGTTTGGTCTTGTGTCTTTTAATCCACAGCACTAAGGGTCATTTTGGTCTTTGGGCACAGATGTGTAACTTTACAACAAGAGAATTCATCTAAGAAGATCAGGTGGCTGGACAACAATTTTACTTGTCCTCTTTTTAAAGCAGGGCAAAATAAGGAAGAAAAGAGCATGTCATTCTCTTCCTCCTCTGCTAATTAACACAAAACTGAATGATTCCAGTCAGGTATTTTAATACTTATGCTGATATACTTCCTTCATCTGATGTTATCATTGACTGCTTTTTCCATTGTCATTAATACCTGCCTATGATTGTAGACAGGTAAATAACTGCTGCACAGCATAATCACTCTCTTACATGATTATCCTCTAGAGACCTCAGTTTTATTTGCAGCAGCTTTTCATAAAGCAAAGGAATGTATAGATAGTATAAGGCTATAGAAGAAATTCAGATATATGGTATTGTCTGGTAAAACATTTCCCGATTGTCTTAAGCTACCTGCTGGCTCCATTACAGCCTTTCAAAAATAAGAAATCAAAGGGAAATGTTCTCAGCTTTGTAGTGTTCATAGTAGGCTTCTCTGCAGCTTCATAGAAACTGCAACATGTTAGCAGTTCCTATCACTGACCTTCCCTATATTTTTTGCAGCTTCAGCTTGAAGTTTGCTTGCTTTGATATAAATCATTGCAACACTGCATCACCATGGAGCAAAATCACACAATGCAGGGTAACAGGGGAAGCTGATAACTGGACTTTGGCTGATTATGATTCTTTGCCTTAATAGGGAGAAGTACCTTGAAACTTAAAACTCCCCAGTATAGGATCATCAGGTTTGAATAGCTTATCAAGTTATCATTTTTATGATAGCTGGTAACATGCTGGTAACTACAGTATGCTTACAAGAATACAAACAAATTCTGCTTGGAAAAAAATGAATTGAAAATTGTATGCATTGATGTGTTCTCCTGCTATCCTTCTTATGCTTTCTGTTTTAATGGAGCTGATCCAAATGCTCAGGGTTGTTTAGAAAGCAACTTTAGAGATTGCTGGGGTCCCATATACATTCTTCAGTGATTGTTTTGCATAAAGGGTGCTGCCCAAGTGTGCGGGGTAATTTCAACAGTTTACAGTCCATTTATTTAATATTCCTAAAGAAAGAAACTTTAAATGAAGAACAGAATTACATGCCTGACATGCCTCCCACACAGGCTACAACTCACTTCAGTATTATTGTAGCTACAGAAGCTAGACTTCCAAACCCCAATCTTGCTCATATGAATTTGTAATAATGATATGCAGCCTATGACAACCTCTTTTTCAGATTTGCTTTTCCTTGCAGCCCTGCTGAAATTAAAATTGCAACCCAGATCAATTTCTGCAGGTAAATTGAAACAAAAAGAAAATAATGAATAAAGGAAGATTTCTTATATATAATCATTTATACTCCTAAAACTTACACCATTGATTGCTGACCTCTGAAAGGTGGAGAAAGTACCTGTCCCCTGAGTAGATACTCAGAGTGCAGATTTTGTCTACTGTGACTTGGTATTCAAATAGCAGATTTTTTTTCCTCCCACACAATAATTCTCACATGTCTTAACCGGTGAAGAGAGAAAATTGGATGTATTGTATATCATGGAAAAAAGACCTAGTGTAGACTGAAGAAAAGGCATAAGTATTCAAGGGAGTAAAAAGATTTTTAAACATTTCCCTGATTTCTCTTTTGTTAGTTTATATTTGTGCCTGTGAAGACAAATTTTGCACTCTCATTTTTCTGAGATGATAAAACTTCTACGTGGTTCAAGGAAGTTCAGTTTGAACAATAGTGAGCAGTCACCAGCTCTTTCCAGGGGGTTAAGAGCTATTTTAGATACTTACAATCACCAGAAAAGCTTAAGAGTCAGTAGCAGAAAACTTGTGAATTTTTAGCCAGGCTCTCTATCTAGTAGGAAAAGTGTACCTGAAAGTTACTGTTACTCAAAATTACATTTGGACATATAAGCAGGTGCCACTGTTACTGAAAACAGTGATATAAGCTCTCCAACCAATTTGCTGGGTTAGAAAGTTGACATTACTTTATTAGCAGCACTTGGATGCATGGGGAATTCTCCTCAAAGCATAATGCACAGTAGCCTAAAAGACCAGCTTATATTCCTCAAACTAATACATATTCATCACATTTCCTGAATACATGCATAATTGCAAATTGTTTCCATGGACTTATTCGGGTATGGTTCTGGATCTTCCAGTGAATCTTTTCTCCTTGAGAGTACCTCAAATATGTGGTCAGGTCATAATGTACTTCTCTTATTTCTTTGTTCCGACACACAGTTCTCGTTCCCAAAACTAAAGATATCTGCTAATACATATTAATCACTAAAATAAGTAAATAAGGAAATATTAGCTGGCACAAGACTTATTAGTCTTAGATGTAGGGAGTTAAAACAAGGCCATGTAAATCTCAGGTTTGTTTGTAATAAACACTGTATGGTACAAAACTAAGCATTAACTGTGAATATAGAGATCAAACACTACTGAGATAAAGTTAAAAGAATTCTTCCAACATCTTCCCCTACTGTGGCTCAGACCTCTTAAAAAATTTAACTTGCTCAGTAACACCATTAGACAGAGGTTCTGTAGCTTGAGCACAGAATCTCTACTGACCTTAGAAATTCTTGTAAGCAACTTTTACCTTCTACAGGCTATTGACAAATGCTTTCACATAAGGCTCTGTGGACTGTGATAAGGCCATATCACAGTATGTCCTGCAGTAATTTCCTCCAGATCACACACATCTAATTGCAACTCTGAATAAATTTCAGAACAGGATTGTGTAGTTATTAGTCTTCATATTCCTGTCTGACATGTGGGTCCATGTCAGAAAGGTGAGCCACTGGGATTGGCATCATATGTGTCAAGGGAAAAGAAAACAAATCTTATGAAAGAAAGATCATTCAGTGGCCCTCTCTGCTTAATATTTTCAGCAGAAAAGTCATTGTGGTCCAAATGCACAAAGGACAAGAAAGTAAAGACTGGTTTTGAGTCAAATTCCAAATTCCATGCTCATGAATTCTCCTCCCCTGACACCCCCCAAGACACTTAGACACAAAGAAAGCTTGGTAGGGGAAAATTCCTTCAGCAACCGTCTAGGGAGACAAAATTCAAATAAGAAGTGGGAAACTCAGTTTAGATGAGTACAGATTCCCACCTAGTGACACCGGTGACAAATGTAACCACCCAGATAGGTGAAAACCTCAGGTGTCCAAGTAGACACAGCCAGCATCAAAAGCCCAAGATTTATTTGCTCCCGGGGCTGAGCTGTGGGGGACACCTCCTCATTACAGAATTGTTTTGATTTCCTCCTTCCTTTTCCCACTCCTCTGTAAGAGCACTTTGCTCATTCAGGCCAGATCTGATCGCATTTTCTCCTATTCTCCATCCTCTTTTGGCTTCTGGGCATCTTTAATATGCACAACAAAGTGTCAGTTTCATTACCAGCAATCTGTATTCAAGGATATAAAATTTGTGTAAATTCCACAGCATTGCACAATGTTTCCATTTAACCTGAATGAAATTCAAGTGCAAATGAGGTGTTAGTCATTCATGAATAGAACCCATAATGTGTAGACATGTTTTTTTAAGGTGTATTTAGTACCAAGCAAAAGGTGCCAAACTGACAACACTGAAAACTGAAGTCCTCTATGGATTCTTGTAAAAGGGATGATGAGGGAAGGCAAACCACACTAGGGCTTATAAGTGCTGACAACTTGCACTAGGGATGGAAAGATAATTCAAACATAATGTCCCTTTAAGGCTTCACTCTCTGTTGAGGGAGTATTAGTCCCTACACAAATCTAGTGGGTTTTGTGACACAAAAATTTCAGGGTATGGAAGACTGAGAAATGCAGAGCTCCAAATCATTTTACTTAAGGCACTCTGTAATGAGATCTAATCAACTTTAAACACCTAGGGGTGAAATTCCCCCTCCTTTGCATAGATTTATTTTGTTATACTCTCAGGATGGTCTCCAATTTGTTATTGTTAAACAAGTGATGTCATCCCCAAGTAACTAAAATGACTGGAAGTACTAGAAATAAGTATCAGAGAAAAGGCTAAAACAGTATTTTCATCTTTAAAATACCCAAGATTTGCTTTTAAAACAAATACATAATCCTGCAGTGTAAATGCCAGATGATACCCAGCCGATGCATAGGTACTGACTGACCACAGAAAGATCTTTCACTCAATAAATAATTGAATATGGCAAATCCCATCCTGCAGTTTCTCACTTGTAAAGCACAAGCAGTTCAACATACCCTAGTTCAACGTGATTTGACATCTAGGAAGAAGGGGTTGTAGGCAAGAGCAACAGATTTTCTTTAAATATCTACTATACTACCTACATCCAGGCAAAACACAGTTCTGCATTTACAAAATACAGGGTATTGAGGACAATGACTGACTGCCAAGAATTGCAGGGGACCCTACAAGGCTGCATGCCTGGTCAATGTCATGGCAGATGAATTTCCCTATGAATAAAGAAAGGCTACACACACTGGAAAAATTCTAAACTTCAAATATGTGCAAATAGGTTCTGAGCTGACAACTGTGATTCAACAGTAAGAATATACTATAGATCCAAGAAAGAATTAGGTCAGTGCTCATTATCAGTCAAAGCAGCAAATAAACTATTAAGAATTTTTAGGAAGGAATAGAAATAAAACAGAAGTAAACATTGCCTTTGAATAAATCTATGACTTACCTGCATTTTTAATATTTCTGCAATTCTGGTCTCTTCTCAGGAGGATATGGTTAAATGAAAAAAGGGCAGTAAGAATAATGTATATCATTGCAAAGGACTGGGTATGCAAGAACACCTCAGCTTGAAAAAGCAAAAGAAGAGCGAATGCACAAGTCTATCCATGAGCAGTCAGGAAAGAGTGAAAGGGCATTGATTCCCATAGCATCAGTTGTCCAATGATTCCCAGAAATGTAGGCAGCAACAAACAAAATACAGTTCAAGAAGGAAAGTTTGAGCATGAGTGAGCAAACTTGTGGAACTCACTGCAGAGGTCACAAGGGAGAACAGGGACAACACACAGAGAAGAATTCTGTGGGCTTTACTGCAAGAAACATCCAGCTCAGGAAATACCCTGAACAGAAAACTGTTGGAAATGGAGGAATAGAATAAGTAGCAACATATTGCCTTTGTCTGACTGGACATCCACTGTCAGAAACAGGACACTGACTAGTTGAACCTTAATCCAATCCAGTAGGACCATTCCTGTGTTCTTATGTTGCTGGCTTTACCTCATGGCATGTAGCTATAGATTTCCAATAGCCGAGAGGAGATAACATAAAGCTATAAACCAGGTAGCTTTGCTGGCACTGACTGTGATATCTGTCCATTCAGCCATGGGATGCTTCTTGAGGGAGCCTTGACATGTACCCACATGGAAATATGAGCACCTGTGTGTGTGTGTGTGGGTGTGTATCGGGGTGAAGAGAGGAGGGGTAACCCCCATTTCAGCCCCATGCAGCTGGTCACAAGTGATCTGACTCACTCCCATTTACTTTTGTCGCTGTGGATTAGCATGAACAGAGGCAGGAAAAGGTTTCAGCTTAGACTGGAACAGCCAAGCAAGAACAGGAGACTGTGAAGAAGAGAAAGCCTTCAGTAGCCCAGGGTGGCATGTCTCAGTAAAAGACACAGAACCTCTTTGTCAGTCATCTTCAGAATGTGAATTTACCATCGACACAGCTTGCCAAAAAAGCAGACCTGCTGGCTTTTAGCACTCAAACAGGTACAGTGCTCCAAGCTTCACTTCCAAAGTACAAACCAGCTGCCACCTATAAAACCAATAGTCTCAAGCTTCCCTTATCTCATCAAACCTTGCACTGCAAGAATGACATTTTACTCCAAGGATTATTTTTTGTAAGATATACATTTTTTTAAATAAAAATCTCCCTTAAACGTTCATTTATTTCTCCAGCTTTTCTTTTTCCTAAGCACTCGCTCCTTTACATAACTCTAAGGGCTGTTGAGTGATAGATAGAGCAATGGTCATTTTAAAATTAACATACCTTGACACACATGTTCACAGATGCCAGGGAGTGCCTCATGAATTCACACATCATCTTTGCGTGTGTGCTGTGATTCTCCAAAGGATAGAGATGGTGAAAAACTGCCCAAGACTCCCTGGGAGTCCTCCTGTCCTGTGGACTGAAGAATGAGATAGGGAAGAATTATCACTGCCTTCCGAAGTGGCCAAAAACTTATCTTTTATACAGTGATAAACAAACCCCTGCAATTGCAGCAGAATGACACTGGCTGGTAACTGTCACAGCTGTCCCAAGGCAAGCACTGCAGGACTGCACCCATATTTGCACTGTCTCTGATTCTTACTATTTTCTATAAAGGTAGTTGAGTAAAACTGAACTTCATAGAAACCTTAAGTCACATGCATGTTAAAATACAGTAAGTTATAGCCATGGTAAAATGTTACTATGAAAATGCATTTGATCAGCTTACAGTATTTCATTTCCTCTGGCTTGACAATATGACTGAATCATTATAATGAAGTATTAAAATTTGGTTGTCCAAAAATCATAAGCCTCCAAATTTGCTTCAAAATCATGTGATTTTGAAACATTGAGGTTATTTTGTCATTTCTACCTGTTGAGCAGAACCTGAGAGAGAGTAAGTACAGGTGCCTTGTCTGCCCAGCCGCTGGGGTTTGTCCCCTCTGCAGCACCAGCTAATTCCTTTGGGGACTGAAGGCCTTATAGTGTTGCCAAAAATTTTAACTACAATAAAAGTCTATGTGTCAGAGTAGCTTTTCAAACATTCTAAATAAACACTTATAACTTCCCAAAAATTAGGGGAGATCAGATCCATAGGTAGCCTTTGTTACCATGGCATGCCTTTTCTCAGTTCAGAAAGGACAGGACTTTGCCTACATTTATTATTTCAATACCTTGTCACCCATAATTCACTTCACTTTCTCACACACTACAAGTTTTCCATATCCAGTACAGACTCTCTCTGGATCCTTTGCTAATGTTTTGAATTAATTTTTAAATTAGTTCCTTCCTGCCTCTTGTTTAAATTTTAGGTGAGGAAGGAGAGTTGATTGCGGCTAGTACTAAAGGCAAGAATAAAAACTTTGTGTGACCATTTGGAACTCTCACCCAATTATCATAATCATACTTTCTAATTTTTTTTAATAAAACTAAAAATCCATATCTAAACAAAAGCTTTATTCCTCTATCAGAAATGAAACTTTATTCATAGTTATTAACCATTATAGCAGACATACCCCTTATATAAATATCTATAAAGTAATGAGTCTTTCCTGGAATAAGATGCATATTAATTAGATCCTACAGCACTTGAGAGACTTTGGTTCAATTCCCACCAGTAAGGTCAGGAAATGCATCCACAGTAGTTAGCAGCTAGTTTCAAAATCTCAATGCACCGAGCATGATGGGGTCATTCAGTGGAGCAGATACCCCAAGGGAAGGGTAAAACAAGAGCCAGGGATTATTTCACAGCACTGAACTGGTATACTGCGGGAGTGATGGACTTTCCTTTCAGAACAGAAAAGCTTACCAGCATACTGTCCTTGTGGCCCACTCTCATTATGAAGAATGTAGCATGTGAAGCAATTAATTGGATGATATGGGCTGGAAAAAGCTAAGGAAATTGTGTGAGCATGTGTGTGTATGTGGTGGGAGACACAGTACAGGAGGACAACGCTGCCACACCCACCCTGACCCCGCTCAGACACAGGACCAGGCAAACCCCAGGGCTGGGGAGAACCAGCACCTGCATTTACTCCCACTCCCTGTTCAACAGGTAGACGTGATGAAATAACCTCACACCCCTGGAAGTGCTCAAAAGGAATGTGGATATGGCACTTGGGGATGTGATTTAGCAGTGAACATGGTGGTGGCTGGGCTAATGGTTGGCATTGACGATCTTAGAGATCTTTTCCAACCTTAATGATACTTTGATCTTTGTAAGACTTTGAAGCTCCAGTGCTGAACAGGGTAAAATAATGCAAAAAGCCTTCTACACACTTGAATTTTAAATTCAGAGGATGATTCACTATTATGGGAAGATGCATTAAATATCTCATCTTTATCCATGGACTGCTAATGAACCAGGCTCTAAACACTAGAAGACTTTGCCTAAAACATGGATTTTACATGAGAACACAATTCTTTGAACACCTCCATGCTATCAAGAGAGGTTTGTTGCTTTTTTTAATAGATACTTCTGTTATTCTATCAGTTGTGACAGAGAAAAAAACATAGAAATATGCTTCGTAATCTTTGAATTTTGCTCTTCTTCCATTTTGAATTACAGCACATACATGGAGCAGAGGTAAAGTTTTTTTATATTAGATTTTAGGAAGTTTAAAGAATCAATTAAGTTTGGGGTTTGTTTTTTTTTTTTATGGAAGGCAAAACTCTCCTGAGGTATTCATAGATGCAAAGACTGGAAGGAAAAATGGCTTATTGGGCTAAAAGCAAAATTATTATTTATGTCAATAGGAAAAAATTCTCTGGTAAAATTCACTACATAAGTAATTGTAATAGAAAAAAAAATCCTAAGTGAATGAGCAGTCTTAATGTTTGATAGTACAAAAAATTTGCTAGAAATGACAGAACTGGGGAGAGATCATTCCTTATGGGAAAGCTACTCCATTACAATCCTTATTGAGGTGCTATGCTTTCCTCTGAAGCATCTGGTGCTGGCTGCATTTGGAAGCAGGATACCAGGCTGCTGTGACCTTTGGTCTGCTCTGGCATGGCAGTTCCTCTGCTCTTAGATTGCAGGCTGCACTAGCATGCAATTTGAATGAATTTGGTGTTGCATATCTACCCAAATCATCTATAGGCAAATAGTTTATCAGACATTTTAGAAAAAAAATAACATTTCATCTTGCAGACAGTAGATAAGTAGTGAGTTTTTAAATTGTAATCACACAGATTATATTCTCCAGGACAAATATATTTTCCAATGGCAGTTTCACCGTGTGTGCATGGCACATATACACAGTGTATTACACTGGCTCTTCCGTTACACTCACTGAAACTGACTAAAGGGAAGAGGAATCCACACTTCCAGGGGGAAAGAGCATCACTAACACACAGCACTTCATATGCATGTTAGGTTTCTTGCTGCTGCAGTCCTAAATACCTACATGCCTCTGAAGGTGAGGGGTTATGGGGATCCAGGAAGTTTTCTCCTCAGTCCTACTAGTGAGGGTAATCAGCTTGGAGTGTTGGGGTCCTGTGGGTCAACAACTGGCTGCACAGCAGGCACTGACAAGAGGGCTGTGGCTTTTACAACTATGTGATCCTCTTGAAGGACTAAGGATTTCTGGGAGCAGGTGGGATCCACTCAATCAAATGGGGCAAAAGAATCTCCACCAACAGGCAAAAGTTTGTGTGACCTGATGGAATGCACCCACAAGTTCCAAAGGAGCCATCCTCATAGTAGCAAGCCCACTCTCTACTCTCTTTGAAAGGTCACTGAGAGTTCCCAAAGACTTGAAGAAAGCAAGTGTCATTCCTGTCTTTAAGACAGAAGAAGAAGGATATGGTGAACAACAGGATAGCCTCAACTTAACCCAAGTAAAGGTGAGGGAACAAGTAGTCCCAGAAACAAGTTGAATATAAGCAAAAAAATCATCCATTGCAACAACGGCAGCCACCAGCACTACAGGCTGCATTAGGAACATTGCCAGCAGGTTGAGCAATGTGATCTTTCACCCCTACTCACACCTGGTGAGAAATATCCGGGGTTGTTAGGTCCAGCCCTGACCTTCCCAGTACAAGAAAGATGGATTTAGTGATTTAGTGAAGTTTTCAACCTGGAGGTCCCATCAATGTGTATAAACACCTGGCTTGTGGGAATAATAGAGAAAATCGAACCAAACTCTTTTCAGTGGTATTTGACGGAAGGACAAGAAACAAAAGACACCAACTGAAATACAAGAAATTCCATCTAAACATAAGAAAACACAAGTTGGTCAAACCTGGATGAGCTCAGTTGGTCAGAGCTAATTACACCAAGGTTATAGGTCTGATCCCCATATGGGCCATTCACTTAGGAGTTGGATGATCCCTCTGGATCAGGCCTTTCTGTGATTCTCTGAAACCTTGACATTAACAGCAGAGGTTGAACATTTCTGAAGGTTGCCCACAGAGGCTGGGGAACCATCATCATTGGAAATCCTCAAAACACTACTGGGCACAACTCCTGGCAACCTTCTCTAGGTGACCATGCCTGAGCAGGAGGGAGGACTAAGTGGTCTCCAGAGATGTACCAAATTCAGCCATTCTGGGGTACTGTGAATTACAGTCCACCTGAAAGATTCTTTCCCAGCATTGCACAAAGATTTCTCTTTCTTCAGGATATAAGTTATTTGCAGCACAGAGCCTTTTCCATACCTTTACTTCTATCATGGACATCCCATGTTATTTTGAGGGTGATCCCCTTTACCTGAGCACATTTTCCCTGCCTCAGAGTCAGGAGTCAGAGTCAAGCTGGAGTAAACTCCAGCTTGTGCTTACGCACAAGAATATAAGAGCCCTTGATTACACTGAGTCTCAGGCTGTGAATTACAAGGAAGATTTTCAGTGTCCAGCAGTTAAATGTTCTAGTTAAATGTTAAGTTTCTGAAGTTCTATTTTTATATATGCAACAGAAAAGCAAATAAAACAAAACACTTCTTTATAACTGTTTTTTATGATAGTATTTGTTCAAGTACAGCTTTGATGATACTACTACATGCTGCAGCATCTTCTTAGAGTTTCAGTTTTATAAGCTACACATATTAAGTTTTCAGAAGTAGACTTCTTTATCAGGATTTTTATTCATAATGAGAAAATAATCTATAAGCAGCATTCTTACATCTCCCATAACCTCCTTGCTGTTAAAAGGTTTGTTTAAAATTTACTTCACAGAACAAAACACAATTCATATCTGGTTATTGTCCTAATGAAATCTATTTCTCCTCCTTACAGAGCTCTTCACTGAGATGCTAAAATTTAACTCACTTGAGTTATAAATACTGTGTGAATTAATAGTCAACATTGTTTGGAAGGTTTTTTAATTGGCCTACAGGGAGGCCTTCTGTATATATTAAACAGATCATGTGTCTGCCTTGCAACCAAACCACCTTTACATTTCCTTTGCACACATTAAACTCAAAGCTGTTTAATGTTTTCTTAGAAGTGTTTGGGTTTATTGTTCACACTAGGAAATGACCACTACGTTGATCAGCGCAAACCAAGTTTAGTGATTGGTCCTTAGTGATGTCATTCTAGAGTCATAATGCCCCACAAATAAATAGGTTTGGCTGTTCTTCTTATTTTTATTTATAAATTCTGTTTCATAACAGCAGTAAGATGCTCCAGGCCATGCACTTCTTGGGGATTATTGCACTTGTCAGGTGTTTAAAATCACTCAGTCCTCTGCCTGTGCCTTATAATACCACTGGAGGTATATAATCAGCCAGAAATACACTGCCTGGAGTATCTTAATGGTTTATTATGACATATCTAACTTTCAAAATAAATTATTTATTTGGAAGCTTGGAAGTGCCATAATGATATCCAATCAGTAGCTGAGCAATAAACATGAAATCAGGAGAACACACCAGAAAGAGAAAGACAGAAGGTAGAAAAAAATACCAGCTCATCAGTCATCCCAGGCCAAAACAATGTGTGCATGTGCCTATAGACACAGAGATGTGTGTACACAACCAGTGGATTTCTATTTGTGCATAGACCTGTATCTGGTGAGAATCACACTTACACGTCCCTATCTGATTGCTGATATAAACCATGGAGCAACTGCATCGAGTTAACATCACAAATGGAAAACATAAGTGGGCCAAACAGATGTTAATAACTAGACCTCCTATTAAATAAAAATTTAGAACATTCTGTACTTTGTCTGTTAAGTCATTCCATATTTAAGAACCAGCTTCTGTGTTCTGTGGAAAGGAAGCCTAGCTACATCAGTTGACATTATAAATTGCATATCACATCATTATCATTACAATCACTAAACTACACACATTATTCAAAACTGAAGGTTAAAAGCAAAACAGAATAAAACAGTGTCATTTTCTAAAAAAAAAAAACCAACCCCAAACCCAAACAAACTAACTAATCAATTGTACAACAACTAGAGAAATTGAATTCTCTGGGGTTTAAATTTTTAAATTAAATTCCAATTTGTAAATTATTATGTGGAAATAAGGAACTCTTCTTAGGCAATTGTGCTAAATAACAGTGCAAACCCTGCAGGGGACCAAATTATCTTTCAGTGAGGGAATATGAAAAGTTTTTTGGAAAAGGGCCAGTTTTAGGTAGGGGGTGTTTAAAGCCTTGGGAGTTACTGTAGCAATAGAATAGATTAATAATTTGCACATGTGAAACTCCTGGCAAGCAGGACGCAGCTGTAAAGAATTAACCCCTCCTGAGAGACATAAAAACATGGAGCAGCTGAGAAGAAAAGGGTGAGGGGAGAATGCAAAAGTATGCAGAGTACAGATGTCCTAGAAGAGAAAAATATGTAAAGTAGGGTTGAACAATGTACTGGGATTTTATTATTATTTGGGAGGGAAAGGGAATCTTCTTGGTTAAATTGTGGGTATATGGGAAAAAATGAAATACCAGCAGAAGACAAAACTAATTTTCTTATTACTGCCTGCAAATGCAAGTAATCTGAATAAAAATCTGAAAGCTTCAAAGTCCTTATTGAAAGGATACTCGCAAAGTGAACTGGCCTAAAACTAGAGCAAACCGGCTTTGTTTTGGTGTTCATGCATGCCTGCCCCTGCTCTGCGTGCTGACTCCATCATTCTTGTGTGCGGGCAGGGCGCTGAGACAGAAGATGCTGAAGGGATTGGAGGGCAGGCTCTCACACACACAGCCATTGAGCAAGCAAAGCAGATCTGAGGGCGAAGCATTGTGTGATTGTGGGCCTGTAGCTGCAGAAACCCAGCTCCCAATATTTGTTCTTCCTGGCTGCCTACCAGAATAATTTCTCTTGTGAGGGTCCAATTTTGCAGCTGCTCAGCATGGCAGAACCGCCCCCCTCCCCCAGCCAAATTCAATAGGGCGGTGCATGGGCAGCAGCATGGGTGCACTGGAGCTCAGATGATAACTCTTTCAGAGTCTGGTAGAAGGCCAAAGCAATCCAATTTTTAGGTTGTATTAGAAATCTGAGACTATTACCCTTCAAAAGGAGAAATTAGGCTTTAGAGAGGTGAAAGAGGTTATCCTTCTGCTGATTCCTGTTGCTAAGTATTTTTTAATTTTCTCTTTGGAAAAACAAATTGGTCAAGAGAATGTTGGAAGTGATCATTAACTGAGAGAAACAATGGGGATGTTTATTCAGATTAAGTCACAGAAAGCAGCATCCTTTTCTGTCAAATGAAAGGAATGATCTGGAAAGAAATATATCTTTAAATGTTACATGCATTATCTAGAATCCAGATGATGGACTTATTTTCTTTTTCTCCCTATTTAATAAGGAAATTCATAAACAGATTGCTTAAGTTTATTGCATTTAGACTTAAGAACAAGACCCAAATTTTTATATGAGCTAAAGCAAATTCTATTTTAAAAAGAGGACACTAGAAAGAATACACTTTTAACATAGTAACTGTTTCAGCACAGTACTTTTCAAGTAAGTACATTCAAAGGGTTCTTTGGAGGCCTCAGGAGATACAGAACCAATAGGTTCAGGAGATTAATACACCTCCTTGCTTCCCATACTTGTTCTCCAGCAAATAGAGTATATTACAGCTGCTCAAGCATTTACTGGTCCATCAGATTTCACGACTGTCCTCTCCCTCTTTTCCTCCCACAACTCCAATCATGTTAGCTAGGCTCTAGGGAAAGGTGAAGCACACAGCTACAGGTAATGCTTTGGAAGTGGAGTAAAGCAGGCATGGAGCTGCAGTGTGATGCATCCGTATATAGTAAATTTTAACCTGCTCCTGTAAATAATCTGGTTTGCCTCAAATGTTCCAGTTGACAGGATTACCTGTCACTCACACCAGTTAGGTGGGCACCATCACATCAACACTTCTATACTGAAGCTACAATGAGATCTGGCAGATTCCTTTTATCTATTGCATCTTTCATATGGTCTTTTATCCCCACGTATTTAGCAATGCATGTAAAACTTCTTCTTACTCCCTGTGCCATGCCTTTCTCTGGGAGAAGAACATGTTGCCTACCCTGCTTCTTTTCATTAAAAAGGATGTCGCAGACATCCCAATTCCTCACATCACTTATTTATTTCCACCCTCCAGTAATTTCTCCTTCTCTAGCACAGAAAGCCAAAAAAACTTGATGGGGTCACCCTCACCTTTGTTAAGGCTCAGTTTTTCACAAGTCCACCTCCCATGTACCAATCCCTCTTTAAATGGCAACTTGTGTCATAGATCCCAGCATGGACTAAGTTATCAGGGCTGCTATAGATTAAATCCATGTCATGTAGATAAAGAAAATTTCAAGGTGACTGTACTTTAAGTGAAGAAATATTTTTGTGACAGAATACACGTCCAGCTGGACTGTATGCTCATTTTTGCATTGTACCCACCCTTGCTATGAGACTGTATTAGGCTCTAAACAGACATACACAAATTATACTAAATAATGAAAATATTTGGGACTCATTTACCTTAAACTCAGCAATCACCCAGGATACTTCCATCAGCTTCTATCTGCAGGATAAAAAAGAATCATATACAGGCTTTGAAATTGAATAATTTGCTCAACTATGTAAGTCAATATCATTGTCCTACCACCTCTACAAACTAAAACGGAGATTTATTCCACAGAAAAAGTAACCCAGATCTTGGTTTTACTGTTCATCTATTTAAAACATGCTGAGTGTTTTTATATCCTTTGAGTTGACTACAGATTTATCAACCAAAGCATTGGTATCCTCTAAAATACACACATACAAACATACATACCTGTCAGCAAAACTGAGAGTCAGACATTACTACAAGTAAAATAGGTGCTTTATTGTAAGCCCCTAGTTAAACTTATTCTTAATTCACTGGGCTTCTACCAAATGATCTGAAGTTTCTCAAGCTGTTAACATTTTAGTCCCATATTTTAGAAAGTTTCAGCTGAAATAATTTGTTTTCTGGGAAGAGGTCTGTTTGTCTGAAAAAAATTCCCCAAATGTCACATTTGAATATAAATGATTTAAACAAATAAATACAGGGAAAATTATTAATTTAGTAAATATATAAATAAAATTCACAACTAGCAACTGCAGAGATGCCAATGGTTTAGTTTACTCAGCAAGCTGTCATATCTTTCCAGGCCTCAGCAACCATTCAAAGGCTTCCTAAACCAAAAATCCCATAAATATTTCTAACAACCTCTGAGATTTTTTCTTTTCTTCTATGAATTCCTGTAATTTTCTTCAAATCCCTTGTATTTTTTGCCCTCTGTACATTCCGTAGCAGTGAGTTGTGATAACATTCCTAATAAAAAGGTAATCCTCTGTTCTTCACTTGCTTTACCCCCGTGCCTGAACTATTTCCTTGTGTGCATCCTTATTGCTGTACTGTGAACAAACCCTAGTTTATGCCTCTTCCCAGACTTATATATAGCAGCTGCTATATATATGTGTGTCTCTGTATACAAACTGTATCTCCCATCAGTATATCAACATCCAGGGTACCACTGCAGATACACAGCTCCATCCATTAGCACAAGAATCTCTTCAAAATGTGAATACTGTGCATATTTCAGATTTATGGGAGAAAAAAGCAATTCAGATAACCATGAATTTGAAATAATTTGTGCCAAAAGATACAATTACAGGATAGCCACCATGTCTGTAGGGGAAAAAGAAAAGTGACCTTTTGCTGCTCAGCATTCAGCAAACCATTCAGATCTTGCAAAATGCTACATCAAAACACTACATAAAGATATGTGTTTAGGAATACTTTCTTCCAGATATTGACTACAACTCTCCAACATCTGTGTGCATGCTTATGTCAAAACCTTGATGTGTTTTTCACATCAGCCTTATCCATTTACAGACTTGGGACCCAAAACACAAAACCACGTTTCATTATCAAACTGTCTAACAGAAAACTGCAAATTAAGTATCTTTAAAACTGCTCAGTCAGGTAGTACAAAGGTGCTATGCTTGCAAAGGTTTCCACATAGACATTTTAATTGCATTAAATTGTGACTGAGAAATGAGGCTGGTCCTGCAGTGCATATATTATGTAAATATAAACCATTTAAACATAAAATTATAAAAAATAATGGAAATGAAGAAAAATTTTATTTTGCACAAAGAAGTGGTTCCTTTTTCAAGTATGTAATAAAAGATTCATTTAGAAAATTTAAAAATAACAAAACCACTTTGGAAACAAGTAAAAAAAAGTGTAAGGAACAATTTAACACCCTCTGGAAGAAGAAACCAGGCCATACACTAAAGATAAGTAAGTGAAGAGGTACTGTCTTAGCAAAGATGAAAATAAGCATATGCTGAAATATTTCCTGGAACAGGGTCTGGAGGCCCTAAAACACCTCTGCTTGCAATTCTGATATTTTTAAAGTCATTTCTGAATAAGATCTGCCTGGATGTTTCTGGAAAAAAAAGAACGAAATGTCAGTTTCTGTGAATACAAAAAATTAATTAATAGTAATACACCCAGAGAGTAATTTAATGGACAATAATTAGTTTCTATTGATATGCACTTTTTAATAAAAGCTGTAGTAGTTGTTTGTTGAAAAAGAAATATTTTATGCTTTTTATCTGAAATCCATTTCCTGCCAATGCATTTTCTCTCTGTAATATTGCAGGAGTTGTTTTGTGAAACACCTTCTCTCTTTAAACCTTGATAAAATTCTTGACTATGTCAACTGTAATAAGTTTTAGACAAATGACTGTCTCCTTGAGCTGGAGAGTTTGAAGAGAGCACAGCAAGTGTTTTTATTCGCATTAAGCACATGCATCAGTGTGGTGTGTGTGAGGAGCTCTGGTACAGCTATTTTACAGCCAGTGTGAAGAGATTTTTTTTCTATGTCATGCTAGAAGACTGTAAACCTTGGAGATGTCTGTCTTATGCAATTTAACTCGTTCTGATTGTTCTACAAAGAGTTCTTTTGACTTAGTAACTTCTTCAAGCCACTCTTTTCAAAAGACCCATGGAAAACCCCACTCTCATGATTATTAATAACGTAGCTACTATAAGAAACTCTCAGAGTAGCAAGGAAAAAAGCCCACAGAGACAGAACTTAATTTTATAGTGGTTGGTAGTGCTTAGTTTCATTTTCTTAAATGTTCCAGCCACTGAATAAAGAAATAATTTAAAAAGGAAATAGCATCTACAGTATTTGAACTTGCCTTTAGCATAAAATGTTTTAATGTTTTGAGTCTATCTTTGACAACTGAAACAGACTTTACTGAATACTGGTAAGAGTTTACTTTGTAATAGAAAGTAGTCACTCCCTGTGATCACTGTGTCTTTTTAGTATGCAGCCCAGAGGATTCAGAAAAAGATTACATTTACAATAATTAACATATATGTAAATGGAGATCATGGCTATGAATGATAAATTTTCATAGCAATTTAAACCTTGTTCAAATTAATCAACCATACAGACACTTGATTAATGAAAGGCAGCGTCACTTTAAAATGCAACATGTTAATACATATTACTGTTATCGCTGATCAAAGAATCTTTAAACATAAACCAATTAAAACAAAGTTCAATCTACATTTTTTACTGGTTTAATTCCTACAGAATTATAAGAGTATTATAAAAATTTACGTATTTTACTCTCCTTCATATCTATTTACTAAATTGACTGTAGTACAGAATCACACAAGTAATTCTGCTACTTCATTAATATGATTGGATGTGAAAACTACCAGATTAGTTTTTCAATCTAAGCATATACATAATGGCTGATTGCAAAGTGGGCAAAATGTATCCAATTTCATTCTTCATTTGTAAAACCAGTAACTTGCATCTCATCTCTCCTATTCTCAATTCAATCGCCAACAGACCAGTCACGCAGGAGCTTTGAGTGACTGATAGCAAGGGACCTGTCTAGGAAGACTGCCTTTGTGGCACCTTCCCAACATCACCTATTTTCTAGGAACAAGCAAGGCTAGAGAGTTTTATGAAAATGGTAGATTTTTGCAGAGGTCACCCAAGCATCTAAACAGGTTTTGCTAATTTCAATTTTTGTCTTACATAATGATGTGTGCCTTGTCATGCAACTCTGCTTCACTTCACCGGAAAATGGTATGTGTATTTTTCATAAATATATTTAGATAGTTGCAATTTCTTTATTGCTACTAATGAAAAGGCTCAGTAACTTCTAAGGTGTAAAATTTTGCTCCCTTTACCTCATGATCAGGAAAACCTAGTAAAAATATATAGCACATTTCAAATTGTTGCCTTAATAAAGACTTAGATGCTGTGGTCATGAGAAGAGAATATATGTCAGGAGGAGACTCAAAATGATTAGCTGACCTCTTTTTCTTTAATTCAAAATATGTCTTTAACACACGTTATATATCAGAATTTGTATATCCAAATACTGAGCTTTACTGTAAGTGGTAGTATGGGTACAAGAATAAGAGTCAGTAAAATCAAAGTAAAAACATTACTTTTACAAAAGAAATAGACATGACATAGAGTTGAATTTGGAAAATGGATCCAGTGGGGAAGATACATAAAGTATCCTTGTCTTTATGGGAACTCCCACACATGTGAGCACTACTCAGATTTTAATATTAGAAACCAAAAATGCAACAAAATCAGCTTACTAACCACAGGGAGTAAAATAATTGACCTGTTCCCTTCCCCTGCATTAAAATGAGTTTCTGGTGCTAAATGCAGTCCTTGGGAGAAGAAATACCTCTTAACGTTTTCCAGACACAACAATCTGATAATAAAATAGCGCATTCCTGCAGACAGGCTTGCAGAGATGCAGCTCACACTAGTGATCATGGTAATACGCAATGTGCAGAGTCCCAAAGGAGTTACATTTATCTAAAACATGTACATTTTGCCAGAAATCTGCCCCAAAATTCATCAGTCTCATGGAGCACTTCAAACCAGTGAAGAACTTCAAACACAGCAGTCTCTTGAAATAATCCTTTGTAAATACTCAAACTGTCCCAGCTACAGAGAACCTCCCAAAGCCTGAAGCAGCTCATGGTTTCAGCCACCTCCGGATCAAACCAGTCTGGACCATGTAACTTATCCAGTATGTTGAATTTCATAGAAGATTGAGACTACATTTGCTTTACTCTTGTCTTCTGGGCTACCTCTCAGTGGCCTTGAGACCAGCCCCAAGGTCAGTTTTGCCACTTCCTGATTTGCTGACCTGTGCCCTGAATTGGTGCTGTGGCCCAGCTTTGGCTTTTACAAGAAAACCATCTATGTCCTGCACACAGCAAGGGTTTTACACGCTGTGCAGTCAGGCCCTCAAACCCCACTCCTCATCCAGGAGCCTCCATCTCTCCCTCTGCATTTGTGAGTGGACAGCCTGCTTGGGAAGCCTTCCTAGAGCTGCCCTGGCAGCACCTGCAGCAGCAGCTGTCGGCAGTGGTAGCCAAGCTGCCTACAAGCAAAAGGACAATGGGAACACGAGCCCTAATCTCTAAAATAAATACAGAAAAAAGCAGATTCAAAAAAATGCTGTGCATTTACGAAACAGAAGCTCTGTTTCTTTTGGGTGCTCTGCGGCTGGTGGAGAAAAATCACCATGTTAGCAGGTGCCTTGGGATAAATTATTAACATGCAATAATTTATCTATTCACATTTTCAATAAATTCTTGCTTTACTTTTTACATTTTTTTAATATTGTGGCTTTCTACATATCCAAGTGTTTGACAGTAAAGCTTGTAAATGCTTCACACAGATGACCTACTGAGTCCGAAGAGTGACTGAGAGGGAGCCCACAACTATTTCATCTGACTTCTGCTGGTCAACACACTCCTCTGGAAGTGCTGCAGAAGATATAGCTAAGGACAGCTTTTAGACTCTGGAAAAGCACCAGAGCTGCTCCTTCTCACTTCCTTGCATGGGGTGAACAGTAAGGGTGATTATGCTTCATCTGGACTACTCTTTTAGAATTCTCTTAAATAAGTATTATAAGAAAAAGGGCAATATCCTAGATATCTTATAATTGCTTTTGATTTCCTCTCCTACATATATACTGACATTATAGTCCCTCAATCACTTCTTCATCCTTGATGTATTTATAACTCCTCTGACTAATCTTATTTAGCCATTTGATTTGGAAAGGGAGCACTTGACTGGCAACCGGGTTGGGTTATCTTACACTTGGGGTTTAGGTTAAATATCTATGTTCTTGCAACCTATGACTCATTTTATACAAACTTTTGTCCCCTCACTAGTGCCAATAGAGGCTGCTGAAAGAGGAGAAAATGTTTGGTTTTTTGGGGGTGTTGCGACGAGAGGGAGAAATAATTTTTATTCTATTCACAGCACAAAGTATGCTCAGCTTTTAAGGAAGTGTGTGTATGTGTTGGCTTGTAATTTTAGCAAGAGGCAGAAGTGGAGACACAGCAGTAGTCTAACAAAGAAGGATCCATTGACTTGACTTTTTTTACCAGACTGCAGTTTGCTCACTAATTGAGGAGTGGTAGTTCTTGGTAGCTGGAAAACCGAGCTACAACCTGGCATCAATCTTCCTTTGATGGAAGTCAGTGGTGGCTGTGGGCTATTTTGACACTTGACTACCTGTCACCCAGCATTGGTATCCAGCCTACTAACCCCTGCCACAGCTGCAACTACTTTCAGTGAAGGAGATTTTGAAGCAGGAACACTGACCAGTCATACAAGGCTGGTCTAAGCCATGAAGTGATGGCATTGACAACATCCTTGTTGAGTGCTGCAGAAGTGCTAGAAACATACATTTTTAATATCTCCTGAAGAGTAAAATATAAGCTCCAGAAATTGTTTTCGACAAATTTGGGAATATGTGTTGATATCTCAGGATCAATTTTTAGTGGGTATAGAAAGGTAAGGTCATTGGTCAAGCAGATATATTTCCCCTGTACACCTACATTTGAAAGCCAGCAGGAAATTTCTCAACCCTGTTTTATCATTCCTTTTCTTAAGCTGAGAAAGGTATTTGAAACTCAGCTCATACCATTGCATTTCTATGTCTGAATACCAAAAAAACTGGAGATGTATTTTCCCAACTGGCTTCTTATTGCATTACACAATGCTGTGCTACTGTGTTCAATTGAATACTGATAGTTTTTACTGCATTTATATTTGCCAATTTCGTAAACATTTGGTGATGTTACTCTCCAGGTGTTGAGTTCTGCTACATGAAGACCCAAATTCAGTATCTCTCTATTAAAGTTCAATCTTTGCAATAAACTTTAAAGGATGTTTTCATTAGATTTCAGTCGGAAATCACATGAGTAAAGAGAGATACAAATTTAATAGATGTAAGCCTTGCTTCTCACAAGCTGAAACTGTAAATACACTGGTTGCCAACTGGATTCTGCCAGAAGGAAAACACATTCTGTTTTCAAAATATCTACATAAGGAAAAAGTGACTATACAAGCTACCTAGCTTGAAGATATCACTGGCTATGCAAAACAGGTCTCTCTCACTCAGGTTTTTCCAGCTTTGTTTGAATTAATTTTATCTTCCAAAAAGCCTAAGATTGTGACTGAAAGAGAATTATACAATGTGAGTAGTTTTAATTTTGAGTGCTGAATGAAACACATACTTGAAGTCCTTTATTACATAACAACCCCTGAACTCTTAAAAAAAAAAGTTCTAAGGGCATAAAAATAAACCCACCCATTCTCTCTGAAAAACTGTGCCAGCTATTAAAGTAACCAGTGAATGTCACCCACAGACAAAGGTACCCTGGCATGCCAACATGAGTGCACAGGGGCCATTACAGGTCCAGCTATGGGAGTGGGCTCTTCACCTCAGCCTGCTGGAGTGGGTTCTCCACCTTGATTCCCAGTGTGTTAGCAAAGAATTTTCCCAGCCTCCACAAATCTGGGTCCTGGAGCAGGTGGTACTTGCATGAAGGACACTTCCTTCATGAATCTAATCTCCCTTGCAAGAAGTTTGGAATCAAACATAAAACCAACAGACATTATTCTGCCTGCAGCAGAAATGTAGAGTTCAAACAGATTTGTTTAAATGTATTTAAGAATTGTGGTAAGATATTTTAGAACATTGTAGCACGCACGTGTTAGCACAAACCCAGCCAATTAGGGTAAAACATTCTGGATGTTTTATTCTCGTTAACCTAAACATCAACAAGCAATCTCTTCTGGGTTACTGCTAAGACGTCATGTTCTAGATTTCCATTTTAAGTGCTGAATGAAAAAAAAAAAATTTGCCTAAAAATTTAGATTACAGAATGACCCTGACTAAAGTAGATTAAAGTTGGAAAAGTTGGAGTTGAATATATTACAAGAATTTGTTTTCTCTAAAATATATGAGTGGGAAATTAATGTAAATCTATCTCATTTTCTGACTTTGTAAAATAAAAACAGTAATCTAAATGTTAAAATCTTAAGCTGTGGTTTTTATATTTAAGATAAAAATCTTGAATTTAGTAAAACTTAAATTCAGTTAGATATGAAGATTCCAATTAATTTTACTGAATATTATTCATATGTGAAAGTATCTCTTGGCACTTTTGCAATCCTAGACAAATTTTTCTGTCCCAAAACTTTCCTAAGAGCCACACGTTCAAATCTATCCTTTCTTTTATAGACCCACAGAATTGCTGTGATAATTTTATTCATTTAACCATTTAAGATCCTGATATATTTGCCTGTAGTTATGTATTTATGACCATAGCATTGAAAGCAGAAAAGCAGCATTTGTATCAGCCTCCCTACCCTGTGGCACCTGGGGAGAAGTGGAGGGTTTCCCCTGGGCTCTCCCAGCAGCGCCAGCCAAGCACAGCCAAGGGCAGGGCAGCTCAAGAACCGTGGGACCAGTGGAGCTGAGAGGCCAAAAATGGTGTTACTGACAAGTGGCAGTAGGAAAAATCTCCCAGGTTTGTTAGCTGGGGTATTTTACAAAGGAGGCTGACCCAGAGGAAAGGACAGCAATGAGCTCCTTAGGAGTGCCGAGACAAGAGAAGCAAGATTCTGTACAGCAGATAGGGACCCAGAGAGAGGTACACATTCACAACACAATCATATTAGTTTAGGATCAGGATTAAGTTTTTGATTGCAACAGAAAGGTTGGGGGATTATTAAAAATGCTGTTTAATTGCTGTGACTACCTTCCCTGTTAAAGTGTTAAACCTCTTGTTTCTCATTCATTATGGAACAAAAGACCAAGCATTTAAAATACCCCTTTGTCACCAAGATATAGATAAACCGCTGCCCTACTCCTTTCCTATTAGGGCAAAAAGAAAACAGAATATTCTCATCCAATTATACTGGAAATGTGGTCTTGTTGAAACAGCTATGAGCTATGATTTAGGAGCATCTATGCTCAATATTCCTTTTTCTTTGCCAGAACATATCCTTTTTTAAAGCCTGCACCATCAGGAAGTGTAAAATCCATGGTTCACATGTGCAGCCCTTTTACCAATTTCCCTCTACAGTTGCATCCATACTCCTGAGGAAGAGGCTGGGATTTCTGGTGTCATGTTACCCCAGCCTCCACCAAGAGGTTCTTACCACAAAGCTACTTGCATTATTACTGTTGCTAGTGGACCTGCAAAGTGTCAGAAACTGTAAAAAGGGGGTGGGTTTTTTTTTTTCATTTGTTTGTTTTGAGTAAGAAAAGAAAGAAAAAGAACAAAAACCCACCACAAAACTTACTCCAGGCAAATCTTTAGTTATTCTTACAATGTATAACAGGGCCCAGTCTGAGCTCATATCTCAATAGATTACAATCCACATCATCTCACATTTGGCAAAAGTGCCAATTCCTCAGAGCTACAAAGAACAATATATATACTTAAGTCCATACTCACCTCAATCAGTCTGTGTCTGCGCATTCTGTGGGGGATTTAGAGGATGCACAGGTCATTGTATCAGAGAATTGAAGAGACATATTACAGTACATTATGCTGGGCTTCACCTGGACTGGACACACATGAAAGAGAATTCAGCTGCCACAGCTCCCTTTGTATCTCCGTTTTTCAAATTCTGAAAACAAGCTGAAAAGGAGAAAAGGGACTCAACTTTTTTAAACCCACAAAAACTACTGAATAAAGATATAATCACAGGTTTGAATGAAGGTAAACAATGTTATCATCAAATTACAGGCAATTTTAAACTAAATATTCTAAATGCGATATTTCCATGTTCATGGAAAATTTGTTTCTATCTACATTAATTGCATTACAGAGATTTAATGGAATGCCTAGTTAAATTGTTAGAAGAATAGGTAATATCCATATAAAAAGAAAAGAATAAAATATAGCACCTGGCAAGGTTTTAAGTTAAAAGCTTACTGTTAGTTATTTTGTATTGAATTTGTATAAATGACTCAAGAAGATGTAAAATACAAATGAGAAAAAAAATCCTATAACAAAGGAAAAATTATAGAGTAGGAGTTACCAGCCATTCAGGTTTGCATTCCAACAAAACAGTCTATATCTTGGATTTGTGTGGAACTGGTTTTGAATTTAGAAATAATATCTGCACTAGATGTACATTAGATACAATACCGTACTAAAAGTCACCTTATTCTTCCATAGGTTTAGTCAAACCTGATTCTTCCACACCAGATCATTGCCCTTTGTGGGCACGTACATGCCTCAGTCAAAACTTACTTGACTTCTAGATACGGTCCCAGGACTGGAGGGTGATTCTGGGAAGCACTGAGAGCCATTAGCCCAAATTACTTCTATGAGAATTGCAGACAAAAGGCTCCTCATGCACTCAGGGATCAGAGAAAAGATGAAGTTATTCATAGTAAACTCCAGCTTATTATAAGCATGAAAGTGTCTACAGATAAATTTCTGAAAGCAATTTGGTGCCTTCTCTCTGAATTTAAAATGTCTCCTTCTTCAGGAAAGCTGATTTTGCAGATGAGTCACATGCCTTTTCATAGATACAAACAAACTATGTCAATTTTCATTTTTTTCAAGGTGATAAACTGGAAAGCTGGTGGGTTTAGCTGGAATGCCATAAGTATATTCATGTAGGTAAAGAGCCAGATCCTGCCATGTTTGTGAGAAGGTGAGCAGCCATGGAGGAAGAACTCAGTAAATTCTGGTTTAAATCTTTTATTTGTTTATTTTACTAGTTCAAAAGAATCACTCCTAAACATACACGTAACAGCTGGTAATTACAACTGAGTAAGCTTTGATTCACAGGACTTTGTTCACTAGTGACTGGAGCTACACCATTAGCTACATGGTGAAGGGGTTTTGACCATACAGCAGGAGCTGCAGCAAAGGCTATTCATTTCACTTATGTTCTGTAAAAGACCTCACCATACTTAATATGTTTAATATTTTTTTTAAATTTTACTTACTACTTTGTTGTCTTCCCCAAACAGTTTAGCTTGGCTTTTTCTTGTGAAGCAGTTTTGTGTGAGAATTAATTTTGACATATTTGTAATATCTACCAGTAAGCCACGGGAAAGCCTAAATTGCTCTTTTGCTTTGTGGTCTCCACATGGTGGAGGGTGAAAAGTTACATGAATTGAAAAATTCTGGAGAATGAAGTAAACGCTGCTTTGTCATAAAATATTACTTTGCCATCTTTTAAATTACCCACACTGGTGTGGTTCATGTAGCTCAGTGGTGACACTGGACAAAGCAGATGGTAATAGCTCCACAATGACAGCACCTCACTTTGAGCAGTCTGAGCGCTGGCCGGAGCCGGCGGGTGCAGGTAGTGCAGAGGTGCAGAGCAGTGCTCCTGGTGCACATGGGCAGTCCCTCTCTCCCCTGGAGCTTTGCTGTGATCTGCCCTGCTGTGGGCAACTGCTGTGTAACACTCTTGATGGGTGCTGTCAAATCCTGACTCAACTCAAGCCTAGGACTGGTCAGTTCCAACAGGCAGCAGAGCACCTACCTGTGCTCCAAGTGGGCTGGGACCAATGTGTCCCCACACAGAGCCACAGCTCCAGCCTGCAGGTGGTGAAGCAAAGATTGCTCGAGGGCAGCCAGCAACCTCTACAGATGCCATGGACAAGTCCAGAAGGCAACCTTCATCCATGGCCTTACCCTGTGTCATGGAGAACACTTTGTCCAGTCTCCTGAACTGCTGCTGTTTGCAATTTCAGGTGCCTACAATTCATGTGAAGAAGGTAGAGGGAAACCTTGCTAATATCATCAGAACCTGCCAGGTTTTCTTTTCCATATTCATTTATGTACAATGATTAGCTCGTTCTTCTCAAATGCCAGGGATGTATTGCTCACTGGAGGAACTTCAGTACCCAGCAGTCTTTAATGTAAAAGGCAAACCTTTCCACTAATGAGCAGTTTGTCTGGTGTTCTTAACCTTATCAGCAGCTCCTGAAGTGATAAAGGCTTAACTATTATGCACTGAAAGGTGTTGATAATTCTCAATCTTCATGCAGAAAAAGGCTCTTTTTTTGTCACTTCTTAGAGTCTACTGTTAAACTTCCCAGACTGCTTACAAATTACCTTGCCTGTTCTGCAAAGCAGACAGCTGGATGCGTTGGTGGGCAGTCGGCAGGTGGAGCCTCCTCTTGTCAGGACAAAAATGATACCTGCTGCTTAACAGAAAAAGAACACTGTGCAGTTTAATGATTTAGACCTGTTCTAGAAAACGACCAGAGCTCTGAGTAGTTGGCAGAAAAAAACCCCCAAAAGACAGCAAACCACCCCTCCCCAACAGAAACAACAACAAAAAAAGAAAAAGAAAAAGAAAGAAAGAAAAAAAAAGGCAGGAAAAAAAGGCTGAAAAGAGAAACAAACAAGGGTGGCAAAACCAATGTGAATCCTTAACCATGGCACAGTAGCCAAAGCAGGGTATGAGAGCTGCACTATACTCCCTGTGTGTCTGAGAAGGAAAAAAAGAGTCGGGAAAAAAAAGGAGCACAGCTAGTTTAGGCTTAGCTTTGCAGGGTTATGGAGTGAAGAACACAGGACATCATTGTGTCTGTGTAGCTGCAAGAGAAACAATAAAAGCTTGATCAGCTGAATGCTTAAATATGGCTGAATGTTTGATGAGATGAAGATGTAATTTTGTCTATGCTCCCCAAGGGTCTGGATTAAATATGACTACAGGGCCTAATCAAATAGCTAGTCACTGAACAACAGTCCCAACTGCATTTTTCATTCCAGGCATGCTGGGCTGCCCCCCTCCTCATGCAAGTACATTACTTATTCACTGGTTTGTCAGCACTGTGCATTATTAGCGCTTGAGAGATAAAACTTTAAGTGTTGCTCCCAATTAGCACAACAGTGACCACGCACCATGCTCTGTGCTTAATGCCTGCTCTCAGAGAGGAGCTGGTTTTGAAGGTCTGAGGTGGAGGAGAAAAAAAAATGAAACAGCTTAAGCATTCATTTTGAGTGGAGAGACAGCTCCTATTAACATTTAACAGCATTTGTGCAACTTGGTGCGGAGGTTATGATGCAAATGAGGAGGAATTAAAAGTGGCCAGGGGTTTGTCATTGATGGATTGCAGTCTGGTGGTGTTCACACTTCTGCCGTGTCCATCAGAAGCGATTACTGTGTAATTAAACCTTATTTCTCGACTCTTCAGTGCATAATTACTTTGTGAATGTAACCATCATCTAAAAAAGCTACCAAAATGCTTTAGCATTTAGTCTAGCAGTCATTTCCCTAGCTTGTGTCAGATATAACCATCAGACAGTGCAAAAGAACTGTCACTTTTAATAAGAGGCAAAAAATTAAATGAAACAGTATGCTTATTACAGGAAAATTAGGCGTTCAAGTGGTAGAGTCCTTTTCTGCTATTTGCATAATTTATTCTTTTTTGTCCCTCACACCAGAAGCTTCAGGCAATTTTCTTCACATTTAAATAGATCGCACATTTAAGGCTACTTAAGGAAAATTATCACTTTGCATATTTTAATTGTTGTGAAGAAAGTGAATAGAAGAGGTCTGCAGCTTGGGCTCTTGAGTCGGTCAGATGCTCAACTCTCTGATTCTGGAGCTCCCCACTGCTCCACTAGAGATAACCCTACAGTTCACAGCCATCCACTTGCATTTCATCAGCATGCAAATGCAGCTCCAAGCACTACAATAAGTGGGTCTTTGATATTTACAAACTAGCCACTAATAACTAAAATGTAATTTGTTTGACATAACTTTAGATTCTCTTATCTGACTGCCTTTAAAAAAAACAGATAAGTCTTTTAGCTTTACAAAACCTAAGATATCATCCATTCAAACTGCAGCCTGCCCTATAAAGTCTGAAAGCATTATTCGTGGTGAAATCATGTCAGGTTCTCTTGTCAGTGGAGTTTCAGCAACACATCTTTTTAATTTCATTTTCAATTCTTTTGTTTAATTTGCACTCCTCCCCACCTTAATCAAATGAAATGAAAATTCAAATAAGACTTGGAGCAGGAAACTCATTTTCCTTTTACCTAAGGAAATACATCTATTAGTCTGATGCTATAGAGAAATGGATGTCCCAGTCACCAAGACAAGGATGCTCGCTTTACTACTGTGTGTGATAATCTGGAAAGCAAAGACAGAGAGATGGGGTTATGGTACAGCACTTTACAAAGCAAGATGCTGTAAACAGGCTGATGACTGTACAAATTCAGTTAATTATAGAGCTAATGAAAAATTAAAAGGAAGTTCTAATGAAAAATTTGATCAAATGTTATTCAGATTATCTTTTCAAGTAATTAAGTGGTCTGGAAAAAAGAGGTTCCCCAAGGTACATTTTAGCTTGTGATCTTTTTCACTCAGAAAAAAAAATGCAATAAAGTTAGGAAAGAGTGAAAGTAAGTTTTCCATAAGCCATGGTCTTTCAACATGGCAAAATACAGAGTTCATTAGATAAGCATCACTTTTGTTTAATTATCATTGTCCATTCCCTTTGGCTACTGGTCATTTTAATACTTCACTGACTTTAAATACACACCCACATCATTATTAAATATCCTCATCATTTCCATTAACGTATGTTTGCAGAAACAAACTTACCTTTCTTACTCAGAAATCATGTAGACTAATTTACAAAAAAACAAAACTACAACCTTCAAAGTAAGATCATGTCCTGTCATTTGTAAAACAAACCATTTCCCCCCACCCTCCCACCCCCAGCCATCATTGCTGTAAAATACAGATTTTGGACATGAAAGGGAATACGTATAAGCAGGTTCATCCTTTCCAGGTTCTAGAAAGATGTCATGGAAATTACAGTTTTTCAGAACAATCTGATAACTTAAGAGGCACTGGAACAAAAGAGAGTCCCGTATTTAAAGCTCATATGAATGAACTCATGCATCCATAAACTTCCTTGTGTATATACAAAATAGTAACAGAAATAACATGTACAGTATAATGATGAATGGGCCCTACACCCCTGTAGATTAAGTACAGACTAAATTCAATTTCCAATTACACAGAATGACAACTGAGGTAACTTTTATAACTGTGCATTACAGTGATTAAAATTCACACCTACATGGAACTTCAGGACATGCAGATATAAGAAGTACTTGTGTACAGAGGTAGAGCTTCCTCTATCTTAAATAAAACTATTCATTCTTTGGAAACTACCTCTCTCCTACTCTGCTCCCTGCCTTTCCAAATTCCTCAGGCTTTGTTGCTTTAGAAGGAACGTGGCACAATAAATTACAGCACAGGCAAGTCCCATAACAGACTCCTTCACTCCTGTATGTGATGAAGGAAGGACATAAGGATTTCTTTCTCAGAATTTCACCACATTTCAGCAGCTATTCCCTCTTAGGATAGCAATACGTGCACAGATGTAGTGGCCTGGTGGATCTCTACCGAGCCACCAAGACAGCACTTACCAATGTGTATGAATAAGCATTCTAATTAGTACAGCTACAGTGGCTGTAGTGCTTTGGAGGAG